>ML809578.1:72056-111874 GCA_009831015.1 Picea engelmannii | reverse complement strand
AACATTTTATTAGGGAAAATGTTTTTTTTTTTAAGTTCTTATCACATTGTTCATCCTAAGGCCATATAGGTTCATTGATTTATCAAAAAAAAGCGACGTGCCCTTCAGGACGCTCAAGGTGCTCGAAGGGTGCCACTCACTGTAATCTGTTTCCTTGCGCAACATGCCCTTCAGGACGCACTATGTGCTCCAAGGGTGCCACTCGCCTCTTGATTGACTTGGTAGACATCAATAACCCCTGGAGTCAATACACCGCCAGGTGAACTTGTGGGAGACTAAGGGCCTCTAAGGAATAAGGCCCCTGCCTTATTGCACGCCCCTTAGAATCATTGTGAGCGACTGTCGCAGTCTTCCCTCACAGCATCGTGGGTCCTCTCGAACTAGGTAAACGTTAACCTACAGTTCAAGCCACAGTGGGAGTGCTAGTAGGCTATGGCAGGGATTTTGTCCACACCTCTCCCTCAACATCTCTGGTAGTCGTGTGTGACCCCTTTACTCCACATGTGAGTTTGGTCGACAAGCTATCGTCAGCCTCCATCATCAACAAATCATGTCAGAACATATCCATATCATATTATCTAATCAGATGCACTAATATCACAGTAGAACAATCAAACCCGAATGGTACACTCCCTGACTCGATCCAGAGTCCAAGGGGTTCAATCGATGCCTCTGCATCCTCGAGGTCCAAAATCCTGCACACTCAGTAAAACCGAGTCAATAGCACCTATCTATGTCAATGTAGTTAAACCATGTCATCAACCCATAATGCCTCATAATAAAAATCAAATGTTTTAATAACATAATAATCCAGATCACTTTGGAGCAAGTGTCCTCTAAGAATAAGTTCGCTCAGTGCGCTAGAGCGGGATGTTACATACACCCCCTCTTGGTCTAAACTTCATCCCGAAGTTTCATAGTAAAAATGCCGAATAAGTGTATCATAGTATCATAAGTCTATCTATCAAACAAAAATGGAAACTGCTGGCACATATCATATGTGTCCTCCTAGGTCACCGAGTGTGGACTATAGTTGTCCCATTGGACCTTGACTTGATCTATTGTTTGACGTTGTAGCTATCGAATGCGATGATCCAAGATTTGGATCAGCTCAGCCGTGAGTGCACCCTCGTCTGACACCTGCAAGGTGCTCAAGTCAAATCATGTGAAGGATCACTAATCATAAAGTCTCAATACAGACACGAAATACATCATGCATACGGCTCAAGAATCAGGTAAGGCTAGTCATCAATCCACATGCCTCTCTTTTCCAAAATATCGTAGGATCCCATGAACCTAGGATATAGTTTAGCCCCTTTTTTCCAAACTAGATCGAACTCTTATGCGGTTTCAGCTGTAAAAAGACTTGATCGCCACAACGTAACTATGGTCGACATGACGCGCATCATCGTAACTCTTCTGTTGATCCTGCACTTCCTTGATCCTTTGTCTTAAAGTTCTCATTTAATCTTCCAATTCTTGGATTGCTTTTGGTCCCACCTGTATCCTATCTGCAAGTCAATCCCAAGTCAAAGGTGCCCGACACGATCGCCCATAAAGAAACTCGAAAGGTACCATATTAATGGTGCTCTGGTAACTATTTTTATAAGCGAATTCCACCAGTGGCAAGAATTATTCCCAACGCTTTTGTTGGTCCATTATGTACATGCACAACATGTCTTCCAAGGTCTAGTTTGGTCATTCGGTCTATCTGTCAGTTTCCCGGTGATACGCAATACTGAAGTTAAGTTGGGTTCCCAAGGCCTCTTGGAAACTCATCCAAAATCATTCAGTAAACTTCGATCCTCGATCGGATATAATCCTCTTAGGCATGCTATGCAGCCTCACATTCTCACTAATGAAAACTCTAGATATGTCAGATGTTTGATACGTCATACGAACAGGAATAAAGTGAGCACTCTTTGTCAGAGTGTCTACTACTATGAAAATCGAGTCATGTATCCTTGTCGTCAGTGGCAATCCAACAATAAAATCCATCGAAATAACCTCCCATTTCGATTCTGGAATAGCGTGTGGTTGTAGTAATCCTGCTGGGTGTCTATGTTCAGCCTTTACCTACTGACATTCTAGACATCTGGACACATAGTTGACTATGTATGCCTTCATTCCCTTATAGAAGAATAAGGGTTTAAGGTCTTCCCTCATCTTCGTGACTCTCAGGTGAGCCATGTAAACTGCTTTATGAGCCTCACTCAGGATCAACATCCTCAACTTGTTGTTCGACGGTACGTAGATCCAATTTTTAAACCTCAATAAACCATCGCTATCAAATGAAAATCCTTCAAATCATGGTACCATCATTGTGTTTTGTCCGATAAAACCCTCGACCTCTTTGTACCAATCATCATCATGTTGTAAGGTTAGAATCTTTTCACGTAGATTCGTCTGAAGAGGTAGCACCAAAAAGATGCGCGGTCTCCTAGTCAATGCATCTTCCACTTGGTTCACTATTCCTTTTATGTAAGTAATCTCGAAGTCGTACTCACTAGAAATTCCAACCAACGCCATTGTCGCGCGTTCAGGTCACTTGTGTAAAGATGTGTTGTATTCCACAATGGTCAGTCTTTAGTTCAAATTTTTTTCCAACAAGGTAGTGTCTCCAAAACTTCAATGCATACACGATGGCTAACAACTCCAAATCGTGCATCGTGTAGTTCTCCTCATGCCTTCTCAGTTTCCTCGAGATGTAAGCGATCACACATCCATCTTATATCAAGACTGCACCTAAGCCTTCCTTGGATGCATCAGTGCATACAAATAAGTTCGCATCCATGTCTGGGACCTTTAGTATCGATGTTGTTGTCAACAACTCCTTGAGCCTCCGAAATACTTCCATGTATTTCTTGGTCCAAACAAACTTCTTGTTTTTCTTCTGCAATTCCGTGATCGAATTTGCTATCTTTGAAAACCCCTTGATGAACCGTCGATAGTATCCTGCTAAACCCATGAAGCTACACACTTCCGGGACATTCGTTGGCACAGGCCATTCCATAATAGCCTCGACCTTGGCTGGATCCACAACGATGCCTTCACCAGAGATGACATGCCCTAAGTAGTGAATATTCGATTGATAAAAAGAGCATTTGGACAACTTCCCATACAGTTTGTGCTCTCGCAGAAACTGTAGTACCAAGTGCAAGTGCTCGTCATGCTCCTCCGTCGTCTGAGAGTAGATCAAAATATCGTCAATGAATACTTCGACGAACTTGTCCAAGTACTTGTGGAACACCTTTTCATCAAACTAATAAATACCCCTGGGGCGTTTGTCAGTCCAAATGGTAAAACAATAAACTCGTAATGTCCAAACCTCATCTTAAAGGTGGTCTTAGGGACGTCATCTTCCTTAATCTGTAACTGGTGGTATCCTGATCGCAAGTTGATCTTTGATAACACCATCACACCCTTCATTTGATCAAACAGATCATCAATCCTTGGAAATGGATATTGATTCTTGATCATGGCCTCATTCAATTGATGGTATTCAATGCAGAGCCTCCACGACCCATCCTTATTTCATATGAAAATAACCGGTGCACCCCATGGTGACACACTTGGACGTATCAGTCCCAGGTCCATTAATTCTTTCAGTTGCATTTTTAATTCTGGGGTCGACGTCCGATAAGGCATTCTCACTATCGGTTAAGTTCCTGGTTTTAGGTCTATAGTAAACTCCAATTCCCTCTCCGGCGACATGCCAGGTAACTCCTCCGGAAATACATCCACAAACTCTCTCACCATCGGAAGGTGTTCTAGACCTTCTAATACTCCCTTCTCATTTAACACAAGGATCACATAAAGCTTGCACCCCTTGCGCATGCTCTTCCGAAGTTGCAAGGAAGAACCTCAGGGAGACTCCTTGGTTCCAACCTACAATCACACGTCTTTGTCCCTCATCATCGACCAAGCTCAATCGTTTCATCTTATAGTTGAGCATTGCCTCATGTGATTCCAACCTGTCTATACCAATCACGACGTCATAAGATCCTAAGATTGTGACGTATAGGGTGGACCTCGTGAAAAACTCTCCCAGGTTAAGGGTACATCCCATAACCCTTCCTCCAACCTTCTGTTTGGCTCTCGAAGCCATCTCTATGAATCTAAACTCATCCTGTTCAACTACCTTTAACTTGATCCCTTTTTAGCGCTGCACCAAAAATGAAACTCTCGGTAGCACCGGGATCTATCAAAATGCTAAGGGTTTGGTCAGCGACAGTACCTGTCGTCTCGAGAATAGTCGAATGATGCTTTTCCTGGTGGTTATTCACCACTGCATGAATCCGATGGGCCTTGCCCATATCTCCCACGATAGAGGGTCCAACTGATCCAGAAGCTCTAGCCCTCTCCACAGGGCAGTCGCACTGGTAGTGTGAGTCCCCACACATCTAACACCCCTTCTTCTGTCCAGTACTCTTGGTACCCGAAGTCGAACATGAATTCTAACAATAAGGCCAAACTCAAACTTCTTGACCTTAAGTTTCTGGGTAACTTGGTGCGGAGCGTATCAAAGCAGCTCCAAAACGAGCCTCGTACTTGGGCACTGTGCGACTACCTCGTCGCAAGGCGTCGAACTTGTTGAGCTGATGCTCAACGAATTCCTTAGAAACATACCTCTCCTGGAACCGTCCCTCAAACAGTTCCCATGACACGTCCTCGATGGCCAGGTTCAAAAGGGGCAGGAGCATCTTCTGCCATAAAAGAGCGCTCCCCTTTAGTGGAAAGACCACCATGTGGACCTTCATGCTGGAGGTCGTAAACACAAAGTGTGAAGCACATGCCTTGCTCTACAACTATGATTCAAGGACACCACCGTCCGTGACACTCATGGATGCTAGAACTCATCTCTCTTGAGATATAGGAGGATTCTATCGGTACTAGCTATTGCATGTTGTGGACCCTTAGGGGTGCCCTCCAAATGCGATCTCCATGGGGACACATTAAGGTTTTTACTTAACACAAGGGTTAATACTCATGGGTTTACTGCAGTGGAAAGCCTGGCGATCCACAGTTGCAGGGTTGAACCCGATTTGATACTACATGTGACGAACCTATTCATTACGACAACAAGCCTCACATAACAAGTACAATTTTTTTTTTTGTGTGTGTGTAGGAAGGTAATACTAACATTATACTCAACATTGCAACATGACAATGAACACAATGCATGCAAATCAAGCCACAACAACATAACAACCTAACATAAAAGTACATCAAGCACCTGGAAGCAATGTAGGACATTCAACCGATGAAGAATAAGAATGACTGCTCACCCATCCTACCCTGCAATGGTTAGGACCTCCAGGACACATAATCAATGCTCAAGCCCAGGTTCCCATCGATTTTGACCATTTAAGGTCTCAAGGCTGGCGATTGTTTTGAGGAACAAGGAGGTGTCTACATCCTGCTCGACACAAGCAGACCAAGCCTACTAAGCTAAGGACAATCATCCTAACAACCCCACGCACCCAAATATAATTACACAAGTAACTAGAACCCTCATAGTGAGCAAACCAATCACATTAAATGTTTACAAAATCAAGTACAAACATTAAAAGTGTATCAAGTGAGCAAGTCTAAATCATAGCTGGGTCATCAACGTACCATCAATTTAATCCTTAATGCAATCATAGTTGGGAATGCCATGTAAGACATTAACACTTGTTACTATATAACATTTAATCGGTAGAACTGGTCATTCCACTAAATGATCAGTAGAGAAAATATCAGAGGCTAGGCATTAAAACTTAATATCATAACATAGTGATTTGATTGAAAGAGATAAAACATTTACTCACTATAATATTATAGTATTTCCTTGAAAGTATAACATTTAATCAAAATTATATGACATTGACAAATAATATGGTATTTCCTTAATTTAGAAATCTTAATCTCTACTTGGGGCAATACTCACTAATCTCATTTAACATTAATCACAATCTAAATGGGCAATTCTAAAATAATCCCAAATTACAATCTAACTATCACTTAACAATATATAACCACATTAGCTATATCAAGATGAATGCTAAATATGACACTAGTAAACAATTAATTACACATGTCGTCTATCTATAGTAACTATATCAATATCTAACTATCTATTCACATAAAGAAGGAACCGCTTGAACACTGGGTACACTCAATTGCCGGAGAAAGAAGGACAATACAACCGCATAAGGATCAACTCGTGGTCATACTACAACAAACTCAATCAACAATTTGATGGCAAAACGCGGTCCTTAAGGAAGTAAACACAACCATCCTTAATGGCATGTCATGGTAATAAAATCGGTGTAACAGAAATGAATGAAAGCTGTGTAACAGTAAACAAAGTATAAATTCACAGTTGTCAATAATTAAAATTTCAGTGCCAAAATTACATTCATGATGCCATCAAGCCAGTGCTTGTACGTTAAGAATGAAGTGCCATCAATGAAATTCATATTTGGAAATAATAATATTCATTGCCGGAATAAAGTCGTGGTGCCCAGTCGCAGCAACAACAAGGAGGTAGATTCGTGACAGTAAGAGTTGTGGTAATAAAATATGGGTAGCAATCGTGATAAAATAACAACAACTCAGTCACATTTATTGGGCAAAAACCATGGGCATTTCAACAACAATCTATGTCAACCTTTAAAAGAAAAAACGTGGGCACTTCAACATCAAAACACAAACCAGTTTTTAAAGGAAAAAGTGGTCGATTCACAACAAGTAATTTGATGAATTGAAAAGATAAAAACATGGGTGAATTCAACATCACACAATCTGTTTTTAAATTCCAAAATCGTGGTCATTCACAGCAGGTAAATTATGAATTGAAAGGGCTAAATTCGTGAGCGAAAATAGCAAGCTCAGGCAAACGTTTAAAGCCAAAAAAAAATTGTGGGTAATTGCAGCCAGCTCAGACAACGTTTTAAATAAAAATCGTGGGTAAGAGAAACAAACTTAGTCATGTTTTACAAGAAAAACGTGTACAGGGAGACACCAAAATCGTGGTCATATAGACGGAAAAATCATACAAGTTTTAAGGAAAAACGTGTACAGGGACACACCAGAAAAACAATCAATGCTATCTATATTTAAAGATGCAAAACGATGTGCCCAAAACGCACCAGAAGGAACTTCATGTTGCCGTCATCATTTAAAAGGGAAAAATGTTGGCAAAACGCAGACAGGGAAATGAATTTGTTTTCCATTGACAGGATACCAATACCACGTAGACAGGAATACAAAAAACGTTTTTCATTTCCCGGACACCAATATAAAATGCAGATAGGAAATTAATCATTTTTCCCATTGCCAGAATACCAAATGTAAAATGCAGAGATGAATTCATTTCGTTTTTCCATTGCCAGAATACCAAATATATATAAAAATACAGACATGAAATCATTTCATCCTTCCATTGCCAGAATACCAAATATAAAAAATTGCAGACATGAAATCATTTCTCTTTTCCATTGCTAGAATACCAAATAAAAAAATGCAGAAAAGAAATCAGTGTGTATTTCCATTGCCAGAACACCAAGTAAAAAACAAATGCAGGTAGGGAATCAATTCGTTTTTCCATTGCCATAACACCAATACAACACAGACAACAGTCAGAGAAATGCCAGGATCCAATGGGAAAAGTCGTGGAAAGATTGCAGGGGTTCTATCCGTCAAGGCATAGAGAAAACCAACCAGGACACCAGATAATCCACACACAGAGGTCGTTGCTAGATGGCGGAATCAACAATCATCCAGGGACAAACATCAAGGGTAGTCGGCTAATGGGTTCGTCATTCGCTCATCATCCTCGCATAGAAAAGTAGGGCACTGAGATCCATAGGTCTTTTAACGCTAAGGCGATGACCGTAGATCAGGCTCCTGGCCGACTGCTCAGGCGAGGACTGGTGAGCTAGGGACCAAGGTTAAACAACCATGAAGGTCACAATCAACATAGCAAGGTGGTCAAGACGTGCGAGGAAATGAAGCCAGGGGAGTCGATATATCATCAAGCTAGGCTAAGAAAATTTCAGAAAATCATCTAGACAATCAGTTCACTTATGCAAGTAAAAATGAAGATTCAAGCATAAGTTCTAAAACAATTTACCATACAAAATGAAGAAAGCGTACCGTTTCATGTTCGCCCGCTCTAAGTGGATGTCCCGCGTGCTCCGTGCAACTCCTGCTTTCCGACTGGCGAGACTTCACCGGTACCTCCCATCCAATGCTAGGGGTACTCTTGTTCCCTCTTAGCCCCCCGAGCCGCAAATGGGCCACACACACACTATCCAAAGATTTTTGCTAGCTCCCTACTCACCTTGCAAGGCCGAGCTACCACTCCTCACCAAGCTGGGTATCCCAAACCCCACAAGTTAAGTCAGTCAAGTAGATATTTCTGCATCGTAACAGTACACAAATAGAAGAGCCCCCCAACCTCCATCTCCTCCCTTCATTATATAGAGTTTCATGGTTCCTTACTTTCCTAAAATCTCGTTTAATTAAGTTTTTTAAAATTTAATTCCTAATAATTCCTCCCCGTACAAGTGTCACCCATCCCCTTCATTCCTCCATAAATTAATTTCTTTAATTAGTTAATTATCTTTATTTCCCTCACCCACCTAGAGTTACTCCTAGAATCACTCCTAGGTGTCCCCAAATTCTCTTACATGTTTTAATGGCTTTCCCCATTATTAAATTGCTAGTTCAGTTTAAATTAGAAAGCTCTTAAATGGTAGATACTTTTCTAAGTTTGACTTTCCTCTTTTTCCCTTATGTTCCCTTTTTCCCTTTTTATGTTTACCTCTTTTCCTAGTTTCCTAATATTTTAGATTTTCCCTCTTTCCCCTTTTTAATTAGAACTCAAAAAGGCAGGTGTGGAAATTAACCTTTTTTCCCTTTTCTCATTTAATTAATATATCAAAAATAATAAAACAATTAATTCCCTTTTTTTTTTTAAATTTTATTCCAACAGATTTTTGAATAAATTAAATTTCTAACTCCCTCCATGTTACAAGATTTAACGAAGATCATACTCTTTATTTATTTTATTTTTTAATTTTATTATATATATGTTTATATATAAAAAAAAAATTTTAATAAAAAGGATAAAATTTTATCACTAGCATGATTTAGACCTAGACCTTAATTTTCGTGATGGGCGACATTTTATTAGGGAATTTTTTTTTTTTTTTAATTTCTTATCACATTGTTCATCCTAAGGCCACCTAGGTTCATTCATTTATCAAAACAACGCGATGTGCCCTTCAGGACACACTAGGTGCTCCAAGGGTGCCACTCACCGTAATTTGTTTCCTTGCACGACGTGCCCTTCAGGATGCACTACGTGCTCCAAGGGTGCCACTGGCCTCTTGATTGACTTGGTAGACATCAATAACCCATGGAGTCAATATTCCTCCAGGTGAACTTGTGGGAGACTAAGGGCCTCCAAGGAATAAGGCCCCTTCCTTATTGCGTGCCCCTTAGAATCATCGTGAGCGACTATCACAGTCTACCCTCACGGCATCGTGGGTCTTCTTGAACTAGGTAAATGTTAACCTACAGTTCGAGCCACGATGAATGTGCTAGTAGGTTGTGGCAGGGTTGCTATCCACACCTCTCCCTCAAAATCTCTAGTAGTCATGCGTGACCCCTTTACTCCACATGTGATTTTGGTCGGCAAGCTATCATCAACCTGCATCATCAACAAATCATGTCAAAACATATCCATATCATATCATCTAATTAGATGCACTAATATCACAGTAAAACAATCAAACCCCAATGGTACACTCCTTGACTCGATCTGAAGTCCAAGGGGTTCAATCGATGCCTCTGCATCCTCGAGGTCCAAAATCTTGCACACTCAGTAAAACTGAGTCAATAGTACCCGTCTATGTCAATGTAGTTAAACCATTTCATCAACCCATAACACCTCATAATCAAAATCAAATGTTTTAATAACATAATAATCCAGATCACTTGTGAGCAAGTGTCCTCTAAGAATAAGTTCGCTTAGTGCGCCAGAGCGGGATGTTACATGGGAGGTTAGCTCTACAGGATACCAGAGGTAGTTCTGAATATTGCTCCACCAAAACAACACCACAAGGTAATCTCTCATACTGCAAAATACATCCTCTTCATAGTGTGTTCAAAGGATGCACAAAATACCACTACAACCACTTCATCCTCAACACCTTCTATCCAGCAAAAACAAATTTTTGAAGAGACATAAGATATTGTTTCTTCACCTACAATGGTGCCTACACAATACCCCATCCAACCCAGAGACAACAGGTTGGTGGAATAGATTCAAGCCCTCCAACAACAGGTTTGTGACAATCTCCCACAAGTCAAGAAGCACAACTTCTCCAACAAGGCACGCAACTCACCAAACTTCAGATTCAGAAAATGCTTTCTCCTCTTCCCTAAGCACTCAAGGCAATGGAGACCATTGATTCCTAAGGGGGGAGGATTGATCCAGGTTGATATTGGTGGCCACCCACCTGTTCCAATTGGATCCTCTTCTCATATTTTAGTGCAACACATTCTTCTGTACTTCTTTGTAATTATGTCTTCTACACTTCTGGGGATGTCTAAATCCCTACACATCTTCCATATGGATATTGGTGGCCTCCCACCTGTTAGCACTCTGTAATTCCCAGAGGTTCTTAAGGGAAGAATAAATTAACCTAGGTAACTTACCAAAACCTCTTTTGAAACTAGGATCTAGCCCTGCCATTTTTAAAGAGGGATCTCTCTGTAATATTTAGATAAGTTTAATTTTTTAGATATTAGGCTAGTTAAAATAATCTGGGGTTGTTTGTTTTGTTTATAAAGATTGGTTGAAAGTATTTCATTAAACATCCATTGGGCTATGGGGTCTGTGTTAAAGATTAAGATCAGATACTATTTTTATAAATTTTCTTCACATGGAGAGATAGTGAGAACGTTGTATCTATTAGATTTAAATGTGGTGGAAAGATATAACAGGTGATCTATTCAATCAAGAAAAGAAGCAGTTAAGAATTTGTTTGATTAATATCATATGAATAACATGCAGATCGCTAAAGACCAGAAACAGAGTGCACGAGACAAATTATGTTCATTAACTTCCTTTAAACGATTAGAAATGGAAAATAAAGATGATTACAGAGTAAGATAAACATAAACATAGCAAGATGAACATCACCAACATCCAAACGTAAGAATCCTATGAATCAGTCTTTTTATTACTGGTCGATCTTCTAAAAAAGATTGCAAAGATATCTTCCTGGGCATAAAAATCAACCATCAATACTTCAAAGTGAAAAGTATTTATACAACAATTACATCTGATCCTGTCATTAATGATTAGGATATTGTGGATTAAAAATCTAACTAACTAGATTACATATTACAAAATAATAGGACTATTGGAGATGTATCTGAATCCTTGGTGCTGATTCTGGGGGAACTAGTTGGTGATTCATCAACTTGACTTTGACTGAATTCATGCTAACTCAGATGTCCACATCACCTCTACTCGAGTAAGGCACATAGGTCTTCCCATCTCTTTTGACTAGGGATGTACACCTTGAGTATCCTTCTGTATGTTTCATCCATCTCTATGTACTTGGAAAAGGTAGGCTTGGTAATGAATATGCATTTTATCTCATGTTGGATGCTCAGGTACAACTGTAGATTTTCTAAGAATTCCTTGCCAGTGATGCTCCCTTGTATGCCTGCGAATTTAGAACCATATTTTGCCATTGCTAGGATCTTATTTTTATATTCTAACAGATTAATCAGTTTATCATTAATCACTAGTAAACCTGGAAGACCTTTCTTGTGCAGTGAGTCAACCTTGATGAAAAACCTCTGCACTCCAATGTCCATTGTCTGGGCTTTCTCCTCAAGATGCAACATCAATCCCTTATTGGTCAAAACCTTCTTGACCTAAAGGATTGCCTCTATCCTATCCTCAATTTCCAAAGCCTATAGCTCTTGTTTGGTCTTGGAGTTCAAGAACCTCATGATTTCAGTGGCCTCTGTGGGCCTTTCTTCCAATTCTATCCTTATCTTGTCAATAGATTTTCTGGCTCTTTGCACCAGTTCATGCCGTTCAAACACAATTTGATAAGGGGCCATATCTCTTTCATGGACTTGTTGATGTCCATCCACATGTTTTCTTTGGTTTCTAACAATGTCTTAGCCATGACAGTCTCCCTTTGCAGCTTCTGCAGTTATTTCTTGAGCCTCTATGATTTGTGCATCTATATGTTGTAGCTACACTGAAATGTGGATTTCAGCTTCTAGAGGTTATTAATTTCTTCCTACAATCTTCTGATTTCTTCCCCTTGCAGGGTCATGTCCTCAATTGACTTTGCCAATTTCTCAGATGCATCTGGAACTATCACTGGAATGGCTGCTGGAATTTATGTTGTCATGGTTGATGTTGTTGTTGTTGTACTAATTAATGTGATAGGAACTGCATTCAATGGTATGAAATCCATTGGCACACTTTGTTCCTTCTCTTTGACTAGCTTATCTAGCTCAGTTTCCATCTCCTTGATCTGTGCGTTCTACTCCATGATTATTTTCATCATTTCCTCCTTGTGGCCTTCAGTATCATCCATCTCCTTTGCCTATGAATATTCAGTGGCTGGGAGCTTCAGTTGTTTCCTTAAGGAGGCTATGCCATCATTCTTCTTGTTTAGCAGTTCCTTAGCTTCCTTCACATTTGATGGATCATATCCAATTTTGAGTACCAGCTCCTCCAGATATTTGATCTTGTTTTCTTTTCCTAGGGAGGATATCTTCTCCAGCTTCAACTGAGACTACACATTGTTTAAGGAGACCTACAACTTTGCAACAGTCATGGAGGTATTTTCCAAGGTGGAGAAAATCATCTCCCTGGTTTGTCTGTTCATATCCATTTGATCAGTTGGATGCATATCTTTGACATCGAATTCAAATGTTTCCCTTTTTTAATCAGAAACTGACTTGGGATGAGGAACCTATGGTTGTAGGAATTCCATATGCATCCTTCCTTTCTCTGTGTCGAAGGAAAATAATAACCTGTGCTGTGTTGTCGATGCCTTCTTCCAAAATTGTGCATAGGTGTTTTTGGTCAGCAACTCATTCTTCTTTTTAATCAAGTTATAATTCTCAAAAATATTAAGTCCTAGAGGCTCCTGTGAGGACTTAGTTGACAATGTGGTATCATTTTCTTTCTCGGATGAGGAAGTGGACACTGTATGCTGGCTACTTGAGAAGAGTGATGAATGTGGTCCCTCCATAACTATGATGGACTGAGTTTCTTCTTCTCTGGACCTATCAGGTGTATGACTGGTTTTGGTCCCCTTCCTGTATACTTGGAAGTCTTCTGCTAAAACTTATGTGACTGAAGGAGATACTTCTTTTCTGGTTCTCTTCTCTTATTACACCTATGGAGTAATGGTATATGAAATGTTGGCTGGTGAAGGCTACTGCTCTATGTCTAGTAGAGTATTTTCCTCGCACTCTGTCTGGTTCATGTATTTTTCAACTTCAAATTTTGGCACATGAGCATAGGGAGAAATCTTGTTCTTTAGCCTAGTTTCTACAATAATGCCACAGGGGTCATAGTGCCATGGGAATTTGAGGCTGAAATTAATTTCCTTTTAACGTTTTATTGGAATCCTCCCCTGTAGCTCTATTGTTGCAAATGAAATAACCTATCTGACCTTTGATCCCGAGCTGATGTTTCTTCTTGAAAGCTACAAAGTGAATATCATCTGAATTTATCATTTGTCTGATATTCCAGAGCAATTATCCTGACAGGAAAATACTTTGGCAGCTTGTAAGGGGCTAATTCACATCCATAGATCTCGATTTCTATATGATCCTGGTAAACGTACCAGTCCCCTATTTTAGCTAGGTCTGATAGGTGTAGAATCCTATGAATTTCCTCATTTATCCTTGGTTATGTTCTTCCACTGAGCATTCATACCACTAGATGGTATAATTGGTCAATGAACTATTTGAAGTTGAACTCATATGATTTCTTCCTCACTATGGATGTCCAGGAGGTCACAGGTTGAGGGTTACCATCTTGGTCAAATTTCTGGTTGAGGGTTGAGGGAGGAGGAGAACTTGTTCGCTTGGAAAAACAGGAACATGTACAGTGCCAATATTGAAGAATACTTGAACATACCTTCTGTGGAGAACTTAAACAACTATTCATGAATGTTGTCATCTAGAAACTGAATGTAGTCAAACTGTGTAGTAGCCTTTTCTTCAGTGGAGAAAATGGATAGAAAACCCAGAATGGGTTCATCTACCCATTCATCAGAATAGTACCCTAGCAGGAAACATATGGATGAGATGATTTGGTTACCTTTGACTGAGAAAATGGAGGAATGATATGGGGGATTATTATTGGGTAATTGAGTGTTTTCAGGTAGGAAGATTTCAAATATTTGAGCTCTCTGTGGGAAAGATAGTTTATGGTATAGCTCAGTCAATATTTCAATGGATAAGGGGGAGGCAGAATCATTCCTGGGTATTTGCAATATCTGATTTATCGTTTGAGGGGTGATGGTGAAAAGTTTTCTCCAGATGAAGAGACAATGGCCCTCTAGTCGGGAAGGTTGTGAGCTTGGAATTTTAGGGAAAATTATAGGAAATGTTGTTGTCCCTTGACCAAGTTTTGGAGAACATTGGTCATGTTTGACCATTTTTGGGACTTCGAGAGGCGGTCGAAGACAGAGCACCCAGGCGAATTGGAGATCGTGGGATCTCGCCCCTTTTTGCGGGATTTTTGGGTTTTAGGGTTTATGTAATAGGTATGGGATGTCAGCCCATGGGCTTACCCATGTTTAGGCTCCTTTTGTAATGTATAAATAAGTATCTAGGCAATGTAATAAGTAGACGTAGTAATTACTAGTCATTGATCGGCTTAGTGCATGGCTAGTTGGCTTTGTGCACAAACGTGTTAAGTTTTGCAGAGCTAAGTGCAAGTGTTTTGTAATTTATTTGTGCACATAATGTGTAGAGGATCTATGCTTGAACCTAACTCGGGGGAGGAGGATATGGCGAGGTGAACATAGATATCATGTCCTATGCGGATTTGGCGTTGTGGTTGGTGCATGTAAGAAGACTGGAAGAGACTAATAAGAAGAGAAGAATATTGGTGGACGTAGCCTCACACTAGGGTGAACCACGTATATCCCATGTCGATGTGCTTTGTGCTATGGTGTTCATGTTGTTTATGTACTTCTTTGCTTAATTTAGATATATGATAGATATGGTTGATGATTAATTATTTATGATGTGAATGAATGTTAGATCTGACTTAATGTTATGTGATACGTGAATGAAAGTATTATATATTGGTTAATACAACGATGTTTTGTAATTAGGGTTTTAACCTGCGATGTGAATGAGGGTTAAATACCAATGAATGTTAATTTCTAAGTTCTCTGTTAAGTGTTGTGATCACATATCTGTGTCCTAGCTAGGTTGCAAACACCTGAGTCCTGCAACCCCGCCTGCCTCTACCTCGGGTGAGACTTCATCTACTTCGCAGGTGTTGCTGAAAGGGCCAGTAGTTAGGGCTGGTGCATTGTTGAAGCATTGAACCCTGGTTATTTCCCTGTTCCAACAAATGGTTCTACTGTCGGGACCCAAAATTGTGATTGTTGGGAACTGAAGAAAAGAGAAATCTTTGTGCGTAGATCTGTTGTTGTAGTGCGCAATATTCTATTGACTTGTGAATCTCTATGCTAAGAAGGGAATCAGATCTTAAGAAAATAGGTAAGATCTTAAATCTTTGTTCTTTGGTAAAGGTAATATAAGTAGAAATTTTTGTTTCGGAAGAATGGATCTAGGTATGCTTGATAGATTTTGTCCTAGTCTGAAAACTAGGGAACAACTAGAAGAGAGAAGATTTGATATGAATAATTCTAATAGAAATAATGAAAGATATGTTATTCCTATGCATAGAAAGAATTTTTGGACTAACAAGTGGATGTAGGATCCTAGAAAGAATTTTTTACAGGTTCATCACTGTGATCCCAGCGTGCAACACAGGAAAGGTTGGGGATCGTTTAAGAGAAAGAGAGGATTTAATCTTTGTTATAGTTACAAAAGACCAAGACATGTTGCTAAGGAATGTCGTGGTACAAGTCCTATTTGTCTTTGTTGTAAAGTTGTTGGTCATGAGGTTTTGGATTGTTCTAGAATGATTGCTAAAGTTGAAAACATGAATATGATACAAGAAAACCATGAAGAAGGTCAAGAGACTAAGGATATGCTAGAACACCAAAAAGAATCAAAGACTATATTATTGCAGATGAAAGAAACCCTCAGTGATCACAGAGACATAATTTTACCAAAGATCTTAAAAGAGAAGGAGTGCATAGAAATAAGAATATGAGACTTCAACATAGACTATGTTTTGGATTAGGAAACACAGGTGAATATCATGAAAAAAATTACTTGGGAAATTTTGGGAAAGCCTGCTATGATTCCTTCATTGGGAGGAATAGGATATTTTAAAGGAAAGATGATAACCTTGTGTGGAAGAATTACTCAGATACCTATGGTTTCTCATGGAGCATAGACGAGAGAAGAATTCAAGGTCATTAAGTTTGTTGAGAAAAACACTCCTTTTGCACTTTTGTTAGGAAAGACTTGGATTGAGAAAGATTAGATCTGAAGGAAAGAAGAAGAGGAAGCCATAGAACAGAAAAAGAGAGAATTAAGGGACTTCATAGCCGAGAAAATAGAACGAATAAGAGAAGAACAAGAGGATAAGTCGAAGCAACTAAGGGCCAGAGACCTAGCTGTCGAATTTGAAAGAACGCAGGAAGGCTTAAAGAACCTATCCATGCAGGAGAGAAGATCACCTATGCCAGAAACAATAAGAGAATAAGTATTACCCTTGAACCCTGTGAAAGAACCTTAGCGGTGTGAAGTTATTATTCTAAGAGAAGATAAGAATAAAAATGGGAAGAGGGATCCAACAACTCATATCACGGGAAAGAAGGCCAAAAAGCTCAGTAAGAAGAAAGCAAAGTTAGAAAAATTGCACAAAGTTCAAGAGACGACTTCGTAGAAAGAAGGATTGTAGAACTTGAACCTCGCCAGAATGATAGAACAATGCAGAAGAGAAATTCGACTCGGCGAAGCTATATGACCGTTGGAGGCGTCCCGACCATTAGAACAATGCTCTAGAACGGCTAGAAATGCAGTTATTGCCGAAAAGATCGCCATTGAACCATTGGGACCGCACCATAATGGATGGATTGAGGTATTCCTACCCATTGGAGGAATACGTTATGACTTTGTCTATTTAATCTGTCGGATGTCTCACCAGGGAAACTTTTTCAAATTGTGATTATCTGAGCCCACAGAGAACTAATTACTATTGCGGTGTGCTTATTGAGACCTCGCCACCCATTTTTCTTACCTTGAGCATCTATTCGCCTACCCGAGCATTTGACCACGAGTGTG
Source organism: Picea engelmannii (assembly GCA_009831015.1). NCBI lineage: Eukaryota > Viridiplantae > Streptophyta > Pinopsida > Pinales > Pinaceae > Picea > Picea engelmannii. The sequence continues at coordinate 94,387 of ML809578.1, read as the reverse complement.
TATGTCGGGCGAACATAGCGCAATAGAGAAGTCCGTAGAATAAATATTGATCAAAATTATGGCTAAGAAGGCCATGTCCAAAGGAGTACAAGCCTCATTGACGGGAGGATTACAATCATCCCCCTCGACTACACGATGATCCAGTCGATCTGGGTCATCCCGAACCGCGACGGAGAAGATAAGCAAGCACCGCAATGACCTGGTGAATGTGAAGCACATCCCGTTGGGCTTTCCTGACTACATCCTGCCTCTAGTTGGCGCAGTTAGTCATGACAACATTCTGAGAGATTTGGAGTACACTCTCCTCATTGTGTACCTCCTGAAGGGGATACACGCAGTGGGACCGCAACTAGGATTGATCCTTGACCTTAAGATCAACGACTTTAACCTGGGAGACAAGAAGAATTATGCATTGCTCACAATGCATAAGTACTTGACAAAGATAACGGGGAAGAAGTCAAAGATAGTCCTTCAACCATGGACTAAAGAGATCGCGAGGTCCACCACCCTCAATGTCATGAAGATACCCCACTTCGAAAATCATCAGGAGGTTAACGCGTGCGTTAATATCCTACTATCGTGCTGTCATGGAGTTTATATATGGTTAGATAGGCGCTTGACTGTGGATCCGACACTGATCCACATGATCACTCGATTAAGAATGCAAGGACCGAACCCTTAGAAATTCAACCCAGGGAAGGCTACATATCATGCCCTGGTGCAATGAATAAAGGACACCTACAACGATGTGGAGAAGGGGAAATGGGGATACAAGGTAGCCTCCATCCAAGATGGCACAGTATGCCTAGATTTCCATTTGATTGTTGGTAATCTGTCAGGAAGAAAAGACCAACGAAATTCATGGGGTTTGTCGTCGACCTCATAGGAAAGTGCATTTAAGGGATGAAAATGAACTGGGCGAGATACCTCATCAACTAGTTGGATCAGGATTGTCGCGAAGAATAGGACCAGGTCTACGAGTTTCACTTCATCTTGTTGTTGATTCTCATTGTCTTTGTCACTTGGGAGATGTTAGAGGGAGAAACCTTCTATGAATTTGAGCCTTCTGAACCATTGGTCGTGAGGTTCACCACCTTGCGGTATTCAAGCGATATGGTGAAGCAGTGGAAGTTGAACGATGTCTTCCATAATTAGTACTTACAACTCACGCAAGCCATTGAGTCATTCCCCCAAATGACTCTGAATACCTTGCATACTTACAGGACAATAGTGAAGTTCTACATAGACAAGCGCTTCATTTACATCATTGCGTGCAGAGATGAAAGCAAGGAGGAGCTGCAGTCGTATTACAAATTAACCGATGAAGACATGGAGGAGATAACAAAGGAATGGTTGGCTGAATTCCTTGTACCAATCGAGCAGACAGATCTCTCCAACCCTGATATCATCGGAAGTCCTATGGTCACCTGAGAAGAATATGATGGACCGAGCAACACCAAGAAGAAGAAGAATAAGGAAGAGGTGCAGGAAATAAACAACACATCAGAGGAAACTGCATCTGATTCACCTGGAGGAGGAGGAGGCGACAAAGTAAACCAAGAGGATGAAGGGGAAGAAGAAAACTAGGAAAAGGGCGAAGTGACATCGCCTAAGGATCCCCTTATGGAGGCCAAGACATCAAAGAAAAGAAAGGTTTCTTTGAATAAACCTTCAGCGTAGAATAATTCACAAGCCAATAAGCCCCAGTCACAGAATGTTCTCACCGTGGACAATATTGACCTCATCATCGCAGCTATAGCAGACACTTTGAAGGATATTTTGCAACGAAACGAAGCCAAACAAGAGACAATGTATGATAGGATCGAGGTAGAGCTGAAAGAGGTACAAAAAGCCCTCTATTCAAGTCGCGTAGTGTCCACTGTGTCTTCATCATAAGAATATATATAAGTGGGAGATGATCCTTCCCAACTACGCAGATTAGAAGATGTGACAGAGGCTCGCCTTTGACAAGTATAGGAAGAAAAAGAACAGGCCACAGAGGCCTTGAAGAAAACAAAGGAGGATGCCCTAGAGAAACGTCGGGTTATGCAGCAAGAGAAAGATGACCTTTGAGGGAAGTTGGAAGAGAATAGAGAGCAGATCCAGAGAGAAAAATACTAGCTGCTCATGTAGCAGATTGGGTTTAGAAAAGAAGTAACTAGATCACTTTGCTCTGTTTCGATCCTAGCACGGATGGAAGAAAAGACAGCTGAGAGCCAAGTGGATAAGATCGTTGAAGCCATTTAGCATCTTCAAGAAAGAGTAGCAGAAATATAACTATAAGTAGTGTCGAGCACTCCGTAGGAAGTGTGAGTTCAGAGGGAATAAACTTCTAGAAGCGTAGTTGAAAGAATAAAGGCATTGGCCTCAGAATGAAATAAATTAAGTAACCAAAGTGCACAGACCTATGAGTGCCTTACGAAAGACCCAGAGCTGAGGATATTGGAGGCACATCTCCAGGAGGTGAAGCAGTAGGCATTGACAATGCAAGCATAACTGAAGCACCTTACGACAATTGAGAAGATGAAAAGGTCACAGGAGGTGTGTGCAGTTCAACAACATGTCAATGCCATTCAAAGTAGAGTCATGGAAGTAACCTAGAGACTCTAGCCGGTGCAAGAAGAATCCTGTACACTTTTTGAAGAGATCGAGGGAAAACATGCATATCTCATCTAGGTGGATATCGATGGCCACCCACCTTTTCCGACTGGCTCAAAACAATTTTCTGGCAATTTTGGCAATTTACTATTTTTAGCAGGTTTTAACTTCTGGGGCCATTTTGAGGGCCTAAATGAAGGTTTTTCGAGATAAAGGTTTTCAATAATAGCCAAAGTCATGATTGAGCCTCCAAAATGAATCTCCTCGATGATACCTTTCCAACGAGATATCACATGCCTAAAATGGAGATCATATGCAAAAGTTACGACCTCGGGAAGTTGATGTACTCACTTGCCCAAACGGGGCCCACATGACTTTTGACGTTTCATCTCCTAGGGTTAGGTTTTTGGATGTATAGGACTTTTGGAATTCCTATTTATTGTAAAAAGGCCTTCAGATCCTCATTTTAATCATCTTCTTGCGAATGTGAGTAGTCGTCACATCTCTTATCAGAGATAAGCTGCCACCATTCTAGCGAGTCTTTCACTTTGTATTTTTACAATCTCTGTACATTTCTTTGATTAATAGAAATCATGTATTATTGTATATCTGTGTTTATGGTTGAATCTCTGATACATTTCTGTCATATTATTGAATATCTGCAATATCTCTGTGCATTTCTTTATTATATCTCTGCTCTCATTTCATGCTGAAAATAATCTGGATCAGTGGTATCAGAGCAGGCTTCTCTTGATCATTTTTTCAGTGCATGTCCCTGACGAGGTCTGAGTATAGAAAGTTGGGTCTTGAGCTTGTCTCTCTTAAATAAAATCTCTCTCACACACCCAAGAAACCCTCAATGATGGAATAAAAGAAAAATGACGGAGAAAACGATCCTATCAATCTGTTGCTTGAGCAAGCTCCCACGCGACAGAGGGACGAAATGATGGATAATTTTTCCCACATCCTTCCACACCTGTTGATAGCATCAGGCGCATCTTCATAAAGTGGCTGCTTTGGAGGCACCTCACCTTTCAAGGTACAAGTTAACTTTGATATTCCTGTATTTGAAGGACAGATAGATGCAGAAGCCCTAGAAAAATGGTTAACTCTACTAGAAGGTTATTTCTCTGTTCACAATTTTTCTGACAAAGAAAAGATCACCTTCGCACTTCTTAAATATATCCCTCATGTCAAACATTGGTGGGAAACTTACTGGGAGAAAAGTTCCATAGAGGAGTCTAGAATATATGGGGCCGATCCCACTTGGGATTTTTTTGTGGATGAGGTAAAGGAATAGTATTACCCTGTTGACAACTATGAGGACCAGTACATGAGATGGACCACACTACGGCAAGAGAGGAGCCAAATAGTTTCGGAGTTCACCAATACCTTCCATACCTTGCTCACCAAGCTGGGTATCAAATACTTCAAGCGACATTTGGTTCTGAAATACCATGGGGCTCTACATAGATACATCCAGACTGAAATGGATTTTCTGGACATCTCATCACTTGGTGCTGCCTATCGATATGATGTCAAAATCAAGTAGAAATTTAAGCACTAGAACAAATGGGAGTTCAGGTCTGAAAACCCACAACAACCAAAGTATGACAAAGACAACCCTAACAAATAGTCTCCCGAAAACCAGTCCAAGCCACGGGAAAAGAAGGGTCACAGGAAGACAAAGAAGGACACTGGAAAATGGTGCGATTTCCACAAAATCCCCTGGCGCAACACCGATGAATGTCGCTCAAAATGGTCATTGGTGGTTGATATCAAAGACAAGGAGCCAAACCCTGATTCAAATTCTGATTCTGAAAATAATGGTAAAGGACAGATCATTGACGCGGACCCCACTGCTATTGTCACTACTGCAGCAATTCAACAAGAAGAACCAACAGATCCTGAAGAGGGGGAGTGCCTTTTTCATTCACAGATGTGGGTGAAGGGGACCCCACTGCATTTTATTGTTGACAGCGGAAGCCAGAAGAACCTCATCTCAATAGAGGTCGTCAAATAGTTGGGATTGTCGACAACACCACACCCACAACCATACAACATCGGGTGGCTTCGCCAAGGACGAGATCTTTGTGTCAGCCAACAATGTCAATTGTCATACGACATCCAACCCTTTAAGGATGAGGTATTATGTGATGTTTCCCCATTGGATGTCTGTGATGTCCTTTTGGGACAACCATATATGTGGAGATGCCATGTTGTTTATGAATATTGACCCCGTAGTGTCATTGTTACTTTGGGGGGTCATCTCTATATAATACTAGAGGTAGTTCCGACTACTGTTCCACCAAAAAAGTGCCACAAGGTAGTATCGCATACTGCAAAATTCAGCTTCTTCACAATCTGTTCAAAAGGGAAACATAAGGACATTGGAACCACTACAACCTCACCCCAAGCACCCTCTATCCAACAGAAGCAGGTAGAAAAGGTTGCTGCAAAGCAAAAAGATTCCTTCTGCACACCATCCTCTCATGTATCTCGATGTGTTGAACAACCTCAACCTCAACAGGTTCATGACAGACTTCTACAAACTGAGCAGCGTGACGTCTCTAGCAAGGCAAGCAACTCACCAAGATGTAGATTCAAAAAATGCCTTTCCCTCTCCCCTAATAACTCAACACAATGGAGACCATTTCTTCCTAAGGAGGGAGGATTGATCTATGTGGATATCGGTGGCCACCCACCTTTTTCGATTGGCTCAAAACAATTTTCTGGCAATTTTGGCAATTTACTATTTTTAGTAGGTTTTAACTTCTAGGGCCATTTTGAGGGCCTAAATGAAGGTTTTTCGAGATCGAGGTTCTAAATCATAGCCAAATTCATTATTGAGACCCCAAAATGAATCTCCTCGATGATACCTTTCCAACAAGATATCACACGCCTAAAATGGAGATCGTATGCAAAAATTACAACCTCGGGAAGTTGATGTACTCACTTACCCAAACGGGGCCCACATGAATTTTGGCGCTTCATCTCCTAGGGTTAGGTTTTTGGATTTCTAGGACTTTTGTCATTCCTATTTATTGTAAAAAGGCTTTTAGAGCCTCATTGTAATCATCTTCTTGCGAATGCGAGTAGCCATCACATCTCTTCTCAGAGATAAGCCGCCACCATTTTAGCGAGTCTTTCACTCTATATTTTTACAGTCTCTGTACATTTCTTTGATTAATAGAAATCGTGTATTACTGTATATCTATGTTTATGGTTGCATCTATGATACATTTCTGTTATATTATTGAATATCTACAATATCTCTATGCATTTCTTTATTATATCTCCCCTCTCATTTCCTGCCGAAAATAATTTGGATCAGTGGTATCAGAGCAGGTTGCTCTTGATCGTTTTTTCAGTGCATGTCCCCGACGAGGTCTGAGTATAGAAAGTTGGGTCTCGAGCTTGTCTCTCTTGAATACAATCACTCTCTCACACCCAAGAAACCCTCAATGGCGGAAGAAAAGAAAAACGATGAAGCAGACAATCCTATCAATCTGTTGCTTGAGCAAGCTCTCATGCGATAGAGGGACGAAATGATTGAGAATTTTGCCCACATCCTTCAACGCTTGCCAATAGCATCAAGTGAATCTTCATCAAGTGGCCAATTTGGAGGAACCTCACCTTTCAAGGTACAAGTTAACTTTGATATTCCTGTATTTGAAGGACAGATAGATGCAGAAGCCCTAGAAAAATGGTTAACTCTGCTAGAAGGTTATTTCTCTGTTCACAATTTTTTCGACAAAGAAACGATCACCTTTGAACTCCTTAAATCTCTCCCTCATGTCAACCATTGGTGGGAAACTTACTGGGAGCAAAGTTCCACAGAGGAGTCTGGAATATATGGGGCTGATCCCACTTGGGATTTTTTTGTGGATGCGATAAAGGAACAGTATTACCCTGTTGGCAACTATGAGGACCAGTACATGAGATGGACCACACTGCAGCAAGAGAGGGGCCAAACAGTTCTAGAGTTCACCAATACCTTCCATACCTTGCACACCAAGATGTGTATCAAAGACTCTGAGCAACATTTGGTTCTTAAATATCGTGGGGCTCTACACAGATACATCTAGACTGAAATGGATTTTCTGGACATCTCATCACTTGGTGTTGGCTATCGATATGATGTCAAAATCGAGCAGAAATTTAAGCACTAGAACAAACGGGAGTTTGGGTCTGCAAACCCACAACAACCAAAGTATGACAAAGACATCCCTAACAAACAGTCTCTTGAAAACCAGTCCAAGCCACAGGAAAATAAGGGTCACGGGAAGACAAAGAAGGACACTAGAAAATGGTGCGATTTCCACAAAATCCCCTGGCACAACACTGATGAATGTCGCTCAAAACATTCATTGGTGGCTGAAGTCAAAGACAAGGAGCCAAACCCTGATTCAAAATATGATTCTAAAAATAATGGTAAAGGACAAATCATTGACGCAGATCCCACTGCTATTGTCGCTACTGCAAGAATTCAACCAAAAGAATCAACAGATCCTGAAGAGGGGGAGCGCCTTTTTCATTCACAGATGTGGGTGAAGGGGACCCTGCTACATTTTATTGTTGACAGTGAAAGCCAGAAGAACCTCATCTCAGTAGAGGTTGTCAAACAATTGGGATTGTCGACAACACCACACCCACAACCATACAACATTGGGTGGCTTTGCCAAGGACGAGATCTTTGTGTCAGCCAACAGTGTCGATTGTCATACGACATCCAAACCTTCAAGGATGAGGTATTATGTGATGTTTCCCCATTGTATGTATTTGATGTCCTCTTGGGACAACCATATATGTGGAGACGCCATGTTGTTTATGAGTCTCGACCCCATAGTGTCATTGTTACTTTTGGGGGTCATCTCTATAGAATACCAGAGGTAGTTTCGACTACTGTTCCACCAAAAAAGTGTCGCAAGGTAGTATCTCATACTGCAAAATTCAACTTCTTCACACTCTGTTCAAAAGGGGAATAGAAGGGCATTGGAACCACTACAACCTCACCCCAAGCACCCTCTATCCAACAAAAGCAGGTAGAAAAGGTTGTAGAAAAGTGCAAAGATTCCTTATGCACACTGTCCTCTCATGTATCCCAACTTGTTGAACAACCTCAACCTCAACAGGTTCATGATAGACTTCTACAAACTGAGCAGTGTGACGTCTCCAGCAACGCAAGCAACTCACCAAGATGCAGATTCAACAAACGCTTTTCCCTCTCCTCTGGGAAGTCAACGCAATGGATACCATAGCTTCCTAAGGAGGGAGGATTGATCCAAGTGGATATTGGTGGCCACCCACCTTTTTCGACTAGCTCAAAACAGTTTTCTGGCAATTTTGGCAATTTACTATTTTTAGCAGGTTTTAACTTCTAGGGCCATTTTGAGGGCCTAAATGAAGAATTTTTTATATCAAGGTTATCAATGATATATAAAGGCATGATTGAGCCCCAAAAATTAATCTCCTCTATCATACCTTTCCAACGAGATATCACACGCCTAAAACGAATATCGTATGCAAAAGTTACGACCCCGGGAAGTTGATGTAGTCACTTACCCAAACGGGGCCCATGTGACTTTTGGCGCTTCATCTCCTAGGGTTAGGTTTTTGGATGTCTAGGACTTTTGGCATTCTTGTTTATTGTAAAAATTACTTTAGAGCCTCATTGTAATCATCTTCTTGCAAATGTGAGTAGCCATCACATCTCTTCTCAGAGATAAGCTGCCACCATTCTAGCGAGTCTTTCACTCTGTATTTTTACAGTCTCTGTACATTTCTTTGATTAATAGAAATCGTGTATTACTATATATCTGTGTTTATGGTTGCATCTCTAATACATTTATGTTATATTATTGAATATATGCAATATATCTGTGAATTTCTTTATTATATCTCCGCTCTCATTTCGTGCCGAAAATAATCCAGATCAATAGTTGGAACAAGTGGTCACCACGGTGGAACAACGCTTGGAATGTCCTGTCACCAAGAAAGTCATTCAGGAGTTCACCAAACATGAGGCTTTGGAGAAGAAACAAGTTGAGGAAGCTTGAGCCAAGCTCGAGGCCTTCGAAGCATAATTTCCCAGATCAGAGTGACTCGGGATGAGTCACAGGTGAGTGTTGGGGGCTTGTTGGCCCTCGACCAAGTTTTGGAGAACCTTGGTCGTGTTTGACCATTTTTGGGACTTCGATAGGCGGTCGAAGACGAAGCACCCAGGTGAAGTAGATATTGCGGGATATCACCCCCTTTTGTGGAATGTTTGGGTTTTAGGGTTTATGTAATGGGTATGGGATGTCATCCCATGGGTTTTACCCATGTTTAGGACCATTTTTTAATGTATAAATAAGTAGCTAGGAGATATAAGAAGTAGACCTAGTAGTTACTAGTCATTGATCGACTTAGTGAATGGCTAGTTGTCTTTGTGCATGAATGTGTTACAGTTTGCAGAGATAAGTGCAAGTTTTTTGTAAGTGATTTGTGCACAGATTGTGTAGAGGCTCTGTGCTTGACCCTAACTCGAGGAAGGAGGATCCGACGAGGTGTGCACAAATCTCCTATCCTGTGCAGAGTTGGCGTTGTAGCTTGGTGCATGTAAGAAGACTAGAAGAGACTAATAAGAAGAGAAGAGACTAGATATCTGGCTGATGCTTAGTTCTTTATGATGTGAATGAATGTTAGATATGACTTAATGTTATGTGATAAGTGAATGAAAGTATTAGATCTTTGTTAATACGGTGTTGTTTTGTAATTAGGGTTTTAACCTGCGATGTGAATGAGGGTTAAACACTAATGAATGTTAAATTCTAAGTGATATGTTAAGTGTTGTGGTCACAGATCTTTGTCCCAGCTAGGTTGCAGACACCTGAGTCTTGCAACCCCCCCTGCCTCTACCTCGGGGGAGACTCCATCTTCTTCACAGGTGTTGTCGAAAGGGTTTGTAATTAGGGTTTTGTTGGTGCATTGTTAAAGTGTTGAGCCCTAGTTCTTCCCCTGTGCCAACAAATGGTATGTCTGGGTAAAAGGGTACAATGGAAGAATGGACTCTTAGAGTCCAATCTTGTCGCTCTGATCTAGAAAAACATCCTTGAGCCAGAAGTGTAATTCGAAGAAGTTGAATTCACACTTCGGATCTGCAATTAAATAATCTTTATAGGCCAAGGTTATGCGATCCAGGTCAACAGAAGGAGGGAGGAAATGATTTTACTCATTTTCGGTGGATTTGGACTTGGGCGCCATGATTAAACTGGTACCTGCAAACGGAAAAATACGTTAACTGTGTTTACCAAGTTTTAATGGTGGCTATTGACTGTAATATTGATGGTGGTTATTTAGAGAACGGGAAATGGTGGAATCAACTGCATTTGGATCGATGAACAGTGCAACAATGGTGAAATAACAAAGTTAAATGGTTGAACGGGTGTCCTTTATGGAGCAGATGGTGAGTCAGACGGGTAACGGTAATGGTCAACTGCATTGATTGGCTAACAAAAATATCGGATGTGATGTGGAGGGAATTGAATGGCCAACGAGTGGATGGAGGTGACGTGGAGGGTAATGAATGGTTGACGGGTCGATGGGATGTGACAGTCGACATGTAAGTGAAGTGTGACATGTAGGAAGGATAGTGGAGTGTGGAGGCAGGGCATGGTGGTGGTATGGATGAGTGGTTTGGCAGTTTACTCGGAGGGGGGGGGTAGGTGGTAATCGGTTAGGAGTGAGGGGGGTCCGCATTAACAGGAATGTAACACGTTATGAGGGGCCCCCTCTTGGAAAACCACCAACTCGGATGCCCCCCTCCCCCCACTGTTAAAGGAAAAAATGTTTGGGTGGGTCCGATATTCTCTGTCGACCATAGATCTGAGTGCGTCTGGATCGGCTGTTGATATTAGCGCCTTTTAGCAAAAACTGCCAAAACTGACATGTCACTATGAAACTTAGGATAACAACATTTTATGGGTTTTTCTAACTCCCCTTTCTTTATTTTGTCACCAAGGGGTCTAAAATACATCATTTCAACTCAAATCAAAGGCATTTAATCACCCTTTCATCGATTTTATTGAAATAAGACATGCTAACCTACATCCTAATCTAGTTACCTATCACATTAACCCAGATTAAACTGTTGGATAAAAAATTACTCTAACCTAAGACATTTGACCAAGCTTAAACTGTTTGATCAAACTTATTCACTAACCTATCTAATTTGGCTAAGATTAAACTATTTAGCGAAATTTATTCACTATCCTATCTGCATAAATTGAAATATCTTGATCATGGTTAGACAGTATGAATCAAGCCAAATTATTTCATGGGGTTTTATCATTTTCTTTTCTATTTTTATACCCTCTTTTGATTTTTTGTATTTTTTCTTTTCTTTTCTTTTTCTTTGTGAATCATTTTCAGAATAAAATATTATTTACAATATAATGCAACTAGAAGAAAAGATTATAATCACCAGGTGATCCTATGAAACATAGGGTTATAACAATGGCTCCACTTGGGGATGGTGATCTCTTTGTGAGGTGCCAAGAATCCATCTACCTGTTGCTTTGAATATCCTTCCTCAGTGATTTTTATGCATCTTGATCTGATTTATTCAGATTATAAATTTGGTGATCTAGATCAGTGGCTCAGGGCCTTCTCTTCGAGCTTCAACCATCTGATAAAAAATCACCTCACACATGACTTAAAAATAAAAGTAAAAGTGGTTTGTACAATGGGATGAGTGACTAAGATCTTCATTCTGGTGGAACATAATGTTTGAGCATCCTGCCATTTATAGGTCCTCCTGGCAGGTCTTCTCCATCACTTTCCTTGCATAAGAATGCATTGTTTCCTCTATATGCCTAAATGATGTAAGGGCCTTTCCACAAAATGTAAAAATTTCCATGCTTTCCCTTGTCCTCATTTTTTGAATCCCATTTTAGTACCATATCACCCAATTCGAAATCATCCTCCTTGGTTCCTCTGTCATAAATCTTATTAATACTTTGTTGGATTGCATGTGTCTGGTTATACACCTCATCTCTGGACTATTGGAGTTGGATGATCTGATTTATTCTTCTTTGAATATTATTAGGTTATGCCTATACTTTTTGCAACAACTTCATAACAGGAAAACCCAAAGAGGTGGGGAAAACAACATCAATTCCATATACCAACTGATATGGGGACATACCAATTAATCTTTTTTTGGTTATCCTGTTAGCTCAAAGTGCATGAACCAATATTTCTTATTTTCCTGCAACATATTCTTTATGATATTTACCAAAATTTTATTTGAGGACTTGGCTAACCCATTTTCCTGAGGGTAATAGGTTGTGGAGTGTCCCAAAGTAATCTGGTACTTGCTGCAAAATTCTATTCGCTTTTTTTATCTGAAAGTTGTTGCATTATCAGTTATAATATTTCTAGGTCATCCAAAATGAGAGAGAATGTTATTTTCCAATAATTTGATAATCACAACATCCGTGTCTTGCTTAGAGGGTACATCTTCAATCCACTTTGTGAAGTTGTCTCTAGCTATGAGGATCCACTTATGTTGTCCTGATGAGGGTGGGTGAATCTCGCCAATAAAGTCTAATCCCCATTGCTGGAATGGAGCTTCAACCAAAATGGGTTTCAAAGGTAAAGGTAAAAGTTTCCTTTTACCTTCAAAGACCTGGCACTTGTGATAGGAGGTTACCCTTTTATGGAAATCTACAAACAAGGTGGGCCAGTAAAAATCAACTCTAAGGATCTTTTTAGCAGTAGTCTTCCAAATTAAATGCCCGCCACAATCTTCTTCGTGGAACTCCTGCAATTCTTTTTCAACTTCATCCTTTAATAAACAATTGAGTAAAATGCCTCCAACATCTTTCCAGTAAATATTTCCATTCAAAATGCAATATTTCAATGCTTTAAGTTTTAAGAATCTAGCTTTAGTCTTAGTTAGACCAGGAGGAGCTTGTAAATTATGAAATACAAAGATAAGGTTTTCATACCATGGAGAATTTGAGAATACCTCTTTGACATGTGGAGTCGCCTGCTCACCATTTTCATCAACTACAACTAATTTGTTTATATCTAAAGCATGAAAATTTGATTCAACCATCAATTTGGCCAAACTTTGACCCTTGATCAGTTTGTTTGGTTTGATTTTTATATCATATTCCATAATCACAACAATCCATTTCCCTCTCCTACCATCTGGGTTATCCTGAGTTAGAATGTCTTTCACCACTGCATTTAGAACATAAGCAATGGTATGTGAATGGAGAATGTAGACTCTAAAATCTTTAATTGTTTTTACCAAGGAAAAATTCGTTTTCTCCATTATGTTGTAGTTTAGTGCATCATCCCTCAATGACTTGTTGAAAAAAGATATGGGTTGTTCATGGCCTTCACTGTTTTTCTGCAAAAGGACCACTGTAATGGTGTGTTCAGATGCAAAAGAGAATAAACATAAATATTTAGTGTAATCTGGACTGATTAATACAAGGGCTTGTGTAAGTGCATGTTTTACTTTCTCAAAGGATTGTTTAGCTTCTGTGTTCCACTTTATTTGGGTATTTTTTTTAAGAATATTTGTAATGTTCCTGAGGAGTTCTGCCAAATTAGGTATGAATCTTCTCAGAAAATTTATTTTTCCTATGAAGGATTTCAATTCCTTAATGTTCTTAGGATGGTCTAACTTTTGGATGGCCACAATTTTTTCGGGGTCTATCTTGATTCCATTTTAGAGATTATATTCCCTAGTAGTTTTCCTTCTTCTAAACCAAAACGAGTTTTCTTGGGATTTAGCAAGATCCCAAAATTTCTGCACTTTTCAAACACTCGTCTGAGGTGATGTAAATGTTCCTCCTTTGATTTTGAATAGACATTAACATCATCCAAGTATATGAATATAAACCTACCAATCTCATCCATGAAGTCAATTTCCATTTCTCTTTGGAAAGTGGCACCAACATTCATCAAAAGAAAGGGAATTTTCACATACATGAAAGTTCCCCAGGATGTAGTGAAAGTTGTTTTCTCTTGGTCATCAGGGTGGACAAGGACTTGGTTATAGCCACAAAAAACATCTAGCAAAGAGATCCTACTGGCTCCAACTACCTTTTGTAAGATGTGATCCATTTTAGGCAGAGGATAGTTATCTTTAAGAGAAACCTTGTTGAGTTTTCTGAAATCAATGTAGAGCCTGATTTCTCGTGTCTTCTTTCTGGTAGGAACCAGATTGGAAACCCATTTTGAAAATTTCAAGGGGAATATTATTTTGGCATCATACAATTTCTTTATATTTTTCTATCAGGGGAAATATCTTTGGATTGATTCTCCTAAGTTTCTGCTTGAAAGGATTATGTTCTTATTTTATTGGGTTTTTGTGTTGTATGATACTAGTTTCATAAAACTTTAAATCCTCATAGCTCCAAGAAAAGACATCTACAAATTCCTAAAACAATTCAATATATTTTTGTTTCTTCTTGGGGGGTAGAGATTTAGATAGTTTAATCATTTTGGGTTTTTCCTCCGTTCCTATATTACATTCCTCGACCTCTTTTCTAGTAGATTCAATTTTGGGATTTTTTGCTACATCGTTGAAATCAAACAATTCTTCTAAAGGAACCAAACCTCTAGGTAAAACATTATTCTTCAATTGAAAAATATTTGAGTCTTCATCTTTTTCATTTATTTCATCTGAATCTACTTTATTTACACTATAATTTTCTAGGTCTAGTTTATTTACACTATCATCATCTCTATCTACATCAATATTTGTACACTCAAAATCATTTTATACTGCACGAAATCCTCAATTTGTTCATCGTTTCCAAACACTTGCCAGTACCTGATATTGTCCGGAACATTCAATCTGCATTTCAACTCTATTGTGTATTGGCAATTTGTATGGAAAGGTATTTTGCATGTAGCTTATGAAGTAGCCAATCCATCTGCAGGTATGTTCTGGCCTCTAGGAATTACCTACAATTCAATCTCAGTGAAACATTGTAGAAAATCCAAAACAAAATTTATATAAGCTCTGAGCCTAGGATGTTTGGCATCATACTCATCTTTAATTTGTTTGATGATTAGTTCAGAGTCACCTCTTACCATAATCATTTTGGCCCCAAGTTTCTTCAACAACTTCAGGCCGATCATCAATTCTTCATACTCAACTATGTTATTGGTGCACTGGAAAATTAATTTATAAGAATGAGTTTCTGAATACCTTGCTTTATGATTATGCACCCATACTCCAACTCCAACTCCTTCTTTGCTAACAAATCCATCAAAATCCATACTCTAGAAGTTTTCTGCTAATTCATCAGTTTCTGTTGTCACTATCTTACTTTCCTCGGTGATTACTTGATTTTCCTCCAGGCTAGATGCATCATCTTCTAATTATGAAATTTGACTATCCAAGTCACTATCATTATATAAAATGAAAGAGTCTAGGTCAGAATGAACATAGTAGAAAGGATAGTTATGTGGCTTCTCTTGACTGTTGACCATATACTTCATCAGAGTCTCTCTGTACAATTTTCTCTGTTGACTAAATACAGGAATAGTGGCATAGGACATGTCTAACTGTAAAGTACCCTTTAACTTGGCATCCCATGATCTAGATAATAACATACCATATTTCAGAGGAATATCTGCAACCAAAATCTCCATCACTGTGATTTTAGCTAGGATTTGAGAGAGGGTGATGCACAAGTCTTTGATTAGACCTATGCATTTAACCTTGCTGGAGTCAAAGGAGTATAAGTCCTTGTAAGGCATGGTGATATCAAGCCCCAACTTCTCCATCACAGCCTTGGGCATAATATTGTGAGAAGCACCAGAATCCAACACAACATTATGTAATGTCTTTTCATGGATATTCAGACTAATGTAAAAAGGAGGAACATAACCATTGCCAGTTTTTCCATCAACCTTTGGACCAAACAACAACTGAGTTTGATCATCAGCTACATTCACAGTTTCTGAGCCTACTCCTGGCTCTATATTTAATTCTTTGATCACCTATGATCTGTAAACATTTTTGTTCATTAGTTCTATCAAAGGAATAGGAATCTTCAGTTTGGCCAATTCACTTTCCAAGATGAAAGTGGTTGAAGTTCTACTTTGGCTCTGTAATTCTCATTTATCAGCCACAGATTTCTATGCAGTATTACTTGGCTGACTTGTGGATGCAACCTCTGTTTGATCTATTTTTGGTGAAGATTCAAGAGTTACTTTTTCAGGAATCTCTGAATTATTGTTTTCAGGAACCTTCTTAGGATTAGTATATGAGGTTTTCTTGGCTTCAACAACTTTCTTAGTTTCAACAGCCTTCTTAGTTGGGTTTTCATTAGAATTATTTCTTCTCAAGTTGTATTGTCTATGGACTTCCATTATTGCATTATCGAAGGCCTGTTGTTCAGACTCTTCCTCTCTACTTCTGTCTGTGAAAGGAGAAAAAGTTGTTTTTCTTCCTGTGTTAGAAAAATGGAATCATTGTCACTAACCCCCATAATTTTTATGTGAATGTCATCCAACTCCTCAATTAACTCTTCCCCTTCATTAGAATATTTTTCTTGAAGAGGTGGTATAATTTTTTGATCAGGACCTCTTTGTTCCCTTTGGTCTCTGGGCTCTCTCTTTCTGATTTGGGGAGGGTTTCTTCTGAAATTAGGATTTCAAATTTGAGGAGCAGGTTGATTCTCTCTAGGCAGTTTTCTGTCATTGATTTGTAATATGTCCATCATTCTCTCCATTGTCCTTACTAAATAATCATTTTTGGTATCTAAAGTAGAAGTTGAAGGTTCTTCTTTAATTGTAACTCTTATTTATGTTCTTTGCCTAGCTCTCCTAGCTAATAAGTTGGCTTCAATGCTCACTGCACTTTTATGCATATCTTCCAGGGTGGCATAATTTATTTCTCTCAGTTGGTAGGACATATCAACATCAAATCCATCAGGGAACTTGATTAAGGATAAGCCTTGAGGAGGCTTGATATTAGCATGAATTGCATTATAAATATTATTAAAATGAATGTAATAGTCATGTACTATTTCGTCTGGATTTCTTTTGATATTTTCGTATTCAGAAAAAATTTGGAGAGGGTTTTTCTTTACCTCCCATCTGTCGAGAAAACTTTGATGAAAGGAAACAATATCACTGATTCTAGAAACACGTATTTCTTTGAACCATTTTTTGACATCACCAGTTAAGATTTGTGCAAAAATTCTCATCTGGATATCTGCCTCATCGACTTCCTACAAATCAAAGTAATCATTCATTTTATCCACATTTTGTTGTGCATTAAGGGGTCTAGTACCATCAAACCGAGGAAGCATGGTTTTATAGTCCCGTGGCATGCCATGTAAGGGAGAAGCTAACACCAGGGGAGAATATCTTTCTTCCATGATTGGTGTAAGAGGATAAATGAAAACTTGTGTGATTGGTGGGGAAGTGACAGATAAGGTAGATGATGTAGGGCTAGGAGATACAAAATGCGTTTTTTGAGGATTGAGAGAAGTTGCAGCAATAGTAAGGGCAGAAAGATCAACTGACTGTTGAAAGTAGGATTTATACAAAGCATAATCAAGAATTTATACTAGATCTTCTAACTTCTTAAACTCTTGAAGAAACCGTTGATCGAAATCTTCTCTAAGAGAAAGTCTTTTAGGGGTTCTAGGTTGGCTGATGGCTTGATATAGAACTATTTCATTCACAAAGATATCAGATTTGGTTCTGAAAATAATCTGCTCAAAAGGTAGGTCAAACTCAAGGTCTTGGTTTGTGACAAGCTTCTCTGGAAGAGAAGTGGCCCTATGAAGAGGACTGTTACTCCCTTGACCTTCTATAGTGTTTATTTTTCTAGGTAACTTTTTTGGATTATCTACTGTTGTTACAGGTTCTGGATCAAGATGAGATCTAGTTTAAAATATTTTAGGAGCTAGAACTTTAAGCTTTAAGAAAACTAAATTAATATATACAAACTTTAACAACCTCTGAACATTTATCTCTTGAAAGTTAGATCTTCAATTGTTCAGAAATAAAGTTTTCTTTATATAGGGAAAAGAATTCGTAAGGATGGAAAGTTTTCTCAATTCCCTAGTATGGTCGCCACTATGTTAGCACTCTGTAATTCCCATAGGTTTTTAAGGGAATAGGAAATTAACAGAGGTAACTTACCAAAACCGCTTTTGAAACTGGGATCTAGCCCTACCAGTTTCAGAGAGGGATATCTTTATAAGATTTAGATTTGTTTGACTTTTTAGATATTAGGCTAGTTAAAATAATCTGGGTTTGTTTGTTTTGTTTATAAATATTAGCTGAAAGTATTTCATTAAACATCCATTGGGCTATGGGGTTCATGTTAAAGATTAAGATCAGATACATTTTTTATAAAGTTTCTTCACAGGGAGAGATAGTGAGAGCGTTGGATCTATTAGATTTAAATGTGGTGAAAAGATAGAACAAGTGAGATGTTCAATAAAGCAAAGAAGCAGTTAATAATTTCTTTGATTAATATCAGATGAATAACATGCAGTTTGCTAAAGACCAGAAACAGAGTGCACGAGACAAATTATGTTCATTAACTTCCTTTAAACGATTAGAAACAGAAAACAAAGATGATTACAGAGTAAGATAAGCATAAACAGAGCAATATGAACATCACCAACATCCAAACGCAAGAATCTTGTGAATAAGTATTTTTATTACTAGTCGATCTTCTCAAAAAGATTACAAAGATAGCTTCCTAGGCGTAAAAATCAACCATCAATACTTCAAAGTGAGAAGTATTTATACAAAAATTACATCTGATCCTGTCATTAATGATCAGGATATTGTGGAGTAAAAATCTAACTAACTAGATTACATATTACAAAATAATAGGGATATTGGTGATGTATCTGAATCCTTGGTGTTGATTCTAGGGAAATTAGTTGGTGATTCATCAACTTGACTTTGACTATCTTCATGCTGACTCAGATGTCCACATCACCTCTACTCGAGTAAGACATATAGGTATTCCCATCTCTTTTGACTAGGGATGTAAACCTTGAGTAGCCTTTTTTATGTTTCATCCATCTCTAGGTACTTGGAAAAGGTAGGCTTGGTGATGAATATGTGTTTTATCTCATGTTGGATGATCAAGTCCAACTGTAGATTTTCTAAGAATTCTTTTCCAGTGATGCTCCCTTGTATGCCTATGAATTTAGAACCATATTTTTCCACTACTGGGATCTTTTGTTTGTAGTATGACAGAGTAATCAGTTTATCATTTATCACTAGTAAACCTGGAAGACCTTTAAGTGTAGTGAGTTGACCTTGTTGAAAAACCTTTGCACTCCAATGTCCATTGTTTGGGCTTTCTCCTCAAGCTGCAGCATTAATCCCTTCTTGGTCAAAAACTTTTTGATCTCAAGGATTGTCTCTATCCTATCCTCAATTTTCAAAGCCTCTATCTCTTCTTTGGTCTTGGAGTTCAAGAACCTGATGATTTCAGTGGCCTCCGTGGGCCTTTATCCCAATTCTATCCTTATCTTGTCAATGACTTGTCTGGCTCTCTGCACCAGTTCATGCTTTTCAAACACAACTTGTATGAGGGGCCATATCTCTATCATGGAATTATTGATGTCCATCAATATGTTTTCTTTGGCTTCTGATAGTGTCTTATCCATGACAATCTCCCTCTGCAGCTTCTGCAGTTCTTGCTTGAGCCTCTGTGATTTGTGCATCTCTATGTTGTAGCTATAATGAAATGTGGATTTCATATTCTGGAGGTTATTAATTTATTCCTACAATATTCTGATTTCTTCCCCTTGCAGGTTCATGTCCTCCATTGACTTTGCCAATTTATCAGATGCATATGGAACTATCACTGGAATGGCTGATGTAATTTCTGTTGTCGTGGTTGTTGTTGTTGTACTAGTTCCTGTGAGAGGAACTGCATTGAATGGTGTGAGAACCATTATCACAATATGTTCCTTCTCTTTGAATATCTTATCTATCTTAGCTTCCATCTCCTTGATCTGTGTGTTCTTCTCCATGATTAATTTCATCATTTCCTCCTTGTGGCCTTCGGTCTCAGCCATCTCTTTCGCCTAGCCATCTTATTCTTTAGTAGTTCCTTAGCTTCCTTAACATTTGATGGATCATATCCAATTTTGAGTACCATCTCCTCCAGAGATTTGATCTTGTTATCTTTTGCTAGGGAGGATATCTTCTCCAGCTTCAACTGAGACTAGACATTGTTTAAGGAGACCTGCAACTTTGCAGCAGTCATGGAGGTATTTTCCAGGGTGGATAAAATCATCTCCCCATTTTTTCTGTGCATATCCATTTGATCAGCTGGATGCACCTCTTTGACATCGAATTCAAATGTGGCCCTTTTGTAATCAGAAACTGACTTGGGATGAGGAACCTGTGGTTGTAGGAACGCCACATGCATCCTTCCTTTTTCTGTGTCGAAGGAAGATAATAACATGTGCTGTGTTGTCGATGTCTGATTCCAAAACTGTGCATAGGTGTTGTTGGTCAACAGCTCATTCTTCTTTTTAATCAAGTTATACTTCTCAAAAATATTAAGTCATGCAGGCTCTTATGAGGACTTAGTTGACAATGTGGTATTAGTATGTTTCTTGGATGAGGAAGTGGACACTGTATGTTGGATACCTGAGAAGAATGATGAATGCAATCCCTCCATAACTATGGTGGACTGAGCTTCTTCTTCTATGGATCTGTCAGGTGCATGACTAGTTTTGGTCCTCTTCCTATATACTTGGAATTCTTTTACTGAAACGTCTGTGACTAAAGGAGATACTTATTTTCTAGGTATCTTCTCTTCTTTCACCTATGGAGTACTGGCATGTGAAATGTTGACTGGTGAAGTCTGTTTCTCTGTGTATAGCAGATTTTTTTCCTCCCACTTTGTCTGGTTCATGAAATTTTCAACTTCAAGTTTAGGCACATGAACATAGGGAGAAATATTGTTCTTTATCCTGGTTTCTACAATAATGCCACATGGTTCATAGTGCCATGGGAAGATGAGGCTGAACTTTATTTCCTTTAAAAAAAAATTGGCTTCCTCCCCTACAACTCTGTTGTTGCAAATGAAAGAACCTATCTGACCTTTGATCTTGAGTTGTTGTTTCTTCTTGAAAGATACAATGTGAATACCATCTGAATTTATCATCTATCTGATATATTCCAGAGTGAATATCCCGACAGGAAAATACTTTGGCATCTCGTAAGGGGGTAATTCACATCTGTAGATCTTGATTTTTTTATGATACTGGTAAAGGTACCAGTCCCCTATTTTAGCTAGGTTTGATAGGTGTAGAATCCTTTGAATTTCTTTATTTATCCTTGGTTTTGTTCTTCCACTGAGCATGCATACCACTGGATGGTATAATTTGTCAATGAACTATTTGAATTTGAAATAAGATGATTTCTTCCTCACTATGGATATTCAGGAGGTCACAGGTTGAGGGTTAGCATCTTGGTCCAATTTCTGTTGGGAGAAGCAGAACTTGTCTGCTTGGAAAAAGAGGAACAGGTACACCAATATTGAATAAAACCTGAACACACCTTCTATGGAGAACTTGAACAACTGTTCATGAATGTTTTTAGCTATAAATTGACTGTAGTCAAACTGTGCAGTAGCCTTTTCCTCAGTTGAGAAAATGGATAGAAAACCTAGAATGGGTTCATCTACCCATTCATCATAATAGTACCCTAGCAAGCAACATAGGGATGAGATGATCTGGTTACCTTTGACTGAGAAAATGGAGGAATGATATGGGGGAATCTTCTTGGGTAATTGAGAATTTTTAGGTAGGAAGAGTTCAAATATTTCAGCTCTCTATGGGAAAGACAGTTTCTGGTATATCTCGGTCAAGATTTCAATGGAGAAGGGGCAGGCAAAATCATTCCTGGGTATCTGCGGTATCTAATTTACAGTTTTAGGGGTGATGGTGAAAATCGTTTCTCTATACGAAGAGACAATGGACCTCTAGACGAGAAGGTAGTGAGCTTGGCATTTCAGGGAAAATTTTGGGAAATGGTATGTCTGGGGAAAAAGGTACAGTGGAAGATTGGACTCCCAGAGTTTGATCTTGTCTCTCTGATCCAAAAAAACATCCTTGAGACAGAAGTGTAATTCAAAGAAGTCAAATTCACACTTCGACTCTACAATTAAATAATCTTTATCCACCAAGGGTATGTGATCCAGGTCGACAGGAGGAGGGAGGAAAGGATTTTCTTCAGTTTAGGTGGATTTGGACTTGGGTTCCATGATCAAACTGGTACCTACAAATGGAAAAAGATGTTAACTGTGTTTACCAGGTTTTAATGGCAGTTGTTGACTATAATCTGAATGGAAATTATCTAGAGAATGGGAACTGGTGGCATCAACTGCATCTGGATCGATGAACAATGCAATAACGGTGAAAGAATGGAGTTAAATGGTTGAACAGGGTGTCCGTGAGCGGAGGGTGAGTCGGATGGGTAACGATAATGGTTGATTGCATTGATTGGCCAACAGACATATTGGATGTGATGTGGAGGGAATTGAATGGCCAACGGGTGTATGGAGGTGACGTGGAGCGTAATGAATGGCCGAAAGGTGGATGGGATGTGACAGGCAACGGGTGAGTGGAGTGTGACGTGTAGGAAGGATAGTGGATTGTGGCGACAAGGTTCAAAGGTGTTATGGATGAGTGGTTTGGCAGTTTACTTGGAGGGGGGGG
>ML809578.1:49443-72034 GCA_009831015.1 Picea engelmannii | reverse complement strand
GGTAAGAGGTAAGGAGTGAGGGGGGTCTGATTTAACAGAAATGTGACACATTATGAGGGGCATGTACTTAGAAAACCACCATCTCGGACTCCCCCCACTGTTAAAGGCAGAAAGGTCCTGGGGGGGTCCGATATTCTCTACCGACCATAGATCTGAGCGCGTCTGGATCGACCATTGATATTAGCATGCCTTTTAGCACAAAGCGACAAAACTGACATATCACCACGAAACTTAGGATAACAACATTTTATGGGTTTTTCTAACTCCCCTTTCTTTATTTTGTCACCAAGGGGTCAAAAATATATCATTTCAACTCAAATCAAAGGCATTTAATCACCCTTTCATTAATTTTATTGAAACAAGACATGTTAACCTACATCCTAATCTAGTTACATAGCACATTAACCCAGATTAAACTGTTGGGTCAAATATTACTCTAACCTAAGACACTTGACTAAGCTTAAACTGTTTGATCAAACTTATTCACTAACCTATCTAAGCTGGCTAAGATTAAAATGTTTAGCCAAATTTATTCACTATCCTATCTGCATAAATTGAAAGAGCTTGATCATGGTTAGACAGTATGAATAAAGACAACTTATTTCATGGGGTTTTATCATTTTCTTTTCTATTTTTATACCCTCTTTTGATTTTTTGTATTTTTTATTTTATTTTTTTTTCTTTGCAAATCATTTGGAGAATAAAATATTATTTACAATATAATGCAACTAGAAGAAAATATTATAATCACCAGGTGATCCTATGAAACATAGGGTTATAAAACCACCTAATCCAACTAAATTATTTGTATGTTTTCATGTCAGCACATCTTGTTGTACTTCCAGGGATGTTTTGGGGCCCTAAACAATTTTTTTTTTCTCTCCATAGTCAAACTATAGACAGAGTAATATTTTGACAGTGTAATGCATTTGTCTCTAAAATACCTTTCCAACGGGCTATCACATGCCTAAAATGAAGATCGTATGCAAAAGTTACAACCCTAGGAAGTTAATCTACTAACTTACACAAACGGGGCCCACATGAATTTTGTCGTTTCATCTCCTAGGGTTAGGTTTTTGGATGTCTAGGGTTTTGTCATTTGTGTTTATCAGAAAAATACCTTCAGAGCCTCATTGTAATCATCTTCAAGAGAATGAGCGTAGCTGTCACATATCTTCTCAGAGATAAATTTTCCACCATTCTAGCGAGTCTTGCACTCTATATTTTTATAGTCTCTTTACAATTCTTTCATTAATAGACATCAAGTATTGTTGTATTTCTCTGTTTATGAAAATTTTCATGAGTATTTCATTGTAATTTCTCTTCTTTCATTTCGTTCCAAAAATAATCTAGATCATCTTTTCAACATGTTTCCTTTCGAACCGAGGGCATGTCATATGATTTCTTTCGTGAATGCTTTATCAGTGGCCCAAAGGATGAAGTATGATCCTAGGTTCTCATGGCACACCCTCAAAATCTTTTGGAAGTACTAAACATGCTAGAGAGGTCCAACAAGTTGTTTTTTCCTAGAACAAAAAACCCTCTTTTTTCCCTCACCCTCGACCCACTAATCCCAACCCCCATGTCACTCCCCTCAAGGTCCAAAAATTAACTAGGGATGAAATCGTTGAAAAAAAACTGAAGGGTCTTTGCTATAATTGTGATGAAAAATATTTTCCAGGGCACAAGTGTAAGGAACAAATTTTTTTTATGTCCATTTCCGAAGATGTTCCTGAAGAAGATGTGACAATTCCTTTTATTGAAGATCCCTCCCTTCCCAATGCTACCCAAGAGCCCACTGATCCACCTGAAGTTGAACCACTCATTTCCTTGCATGCCCTCACTGGCTTCTCTCCTCCACAAACCCTCATTGAGCTCATTGACTATATTAATCATAGGAATGTCATCATCCTTGTTCACAATGGTAACACCCACAATTTTGTTCATCGTCGCATTGCCTAGGAAACCAATTTTTATATCTGTGTTGTCCATAATTTTCAAATCATGATAGCAAATGGTGAGTCCATGAAATGTGGTGGGCATTGTGAAAATGTGTGTCTTCAAATTGGACATTACCACCCAAAATATCATATGTTTTCCATTGAAATGGCCAGTTGTGACATTGTGCTAGGTGTTGGATGGTTACACACTTTGGATCCCAT
Organism: Picea engelmannii; assembly: GCA_009831015.1. Lineage (NCBI taxonomy): Eukaryota > Viridiplantae > Streptophyta > Pinopsida > Pinales > Pinaceae > Picea > Picea engelmannii. Next base: position 69,872 of record ML809578.1, on the reverse strand, counting down.
TCTTATGGATTTTAAGGAATTAACCATGCAGTTCCAATAGGAGGGACAAAGGTATCACTTCCAATGTCTCACAGTTGGTTCTCCTAAGATCATCAATTCCCATCGCATGGAAAATATCCTCAACAAAGGCCATTCCAGTATTATTTCTCAACTCCATTCTATTCAAGTGGTTGAGACACCCTCTGTGCATCCTAACCTCCAAGCTATTCTCTCCAAATACCAAGTTGTTTTTTCCACTCCTCAGGGACTTCATCCTTCTCGTGGTGTTCATTATCATTCCATACCCCTTGTTGTTTGCAGTCTTCCTCCCAATGTTCTCCCTTATCGTCATCCCTTTGCCCAAATTAATGAAATTGAGAAAATAGTGCAGGAATTTCTCCAAGCAGGTGTTATCCGCCCCAGTACCAGCCCTTATTCTTCTCTTGTGGTCATGGTACTTAAGAAAGAAGGTACTTGGCGCATGTGTCCCAACTTTTGTTCCCTTAATAAACTCACCATCAATGCCAATTTTCCCATTCATGTCATTAATGATCTCTTGGATGAGTTGAGTTCTTCTCAGTACTTCACTAAAATTGATCTGCATTTTGGATACCACTAGATACGTATGCAAGACGCTGACATCCCCAAGACTGCCTTTCGAACTCATGAGGGTCACTATGAGTTCTTGGTCATTTCCTGTGTCCTGTGTAATTCCCCCTCCACCTTCAAAATCCTCATGAATCATGTCTTTTGTCCTTTTCTCTGTCATTTTGTCTTATTTTTCTTTGGTGATATTCTCATCTATAGTAAAACTTGGCAATCCCATCTTGCCCATGTGGATCAAGTTCTCCATATACTCTCTCAACATCAAAGTTTCCTCAAACACTCTAAATGCACCTTTGGCACCTCAAAAGTTGAGTACTTGGGTCATATTGTTGGAAAGGATGGTGTCCGGGTGGATCCTAAGATGATTGAAGCAATGCAGGATTGGCCTAGCCCCAATACCATCAAAATATTGCGTGGGTTTCTAGGTTTAAAATGTTATTATCGCAAGTTTTTTTAGAATTATGGAAATATTGATCCGGATTTTATGAGTAGAACGAAATGAATACAGATTATTAACAGGTGCTTAAAAAAAAATAACAGAGATACAATAAAATTGGTTTTCTATTCAATAATGAAATAAGCTAAAACTGTAAAATGCAGCGGAAACAAGATTGTTGGAATGGTGGTGGCTTATCTCTGAGAAGAGATGTGACAGCAGCGTGCATTCGCAAGAAGAAGGTTACAATGAGGCTCTGAAGGCCTTTTTACAATAATAAAGAATGCTAAAAACCCTAGACATCCAAAAACCTAACCCTAGCAGATGAAGCGCCAAAAGTCACGTGGGCCCCGTTTGGGTAAGCTAGTACATCAACTTCTCGGGGTCGTAACTTTTGCATACGATCTCCGTTTTAGGTGTGTGATAGCCTGTTGGAAATATATTGTCATGGAGATTCATTTTGGGGGCTCAATCATGCCTTCGTATATCATTGAGGAGCTCAATACCGAAAAACCTTCATTTAGGCCTCAAAATGGCCCTGGAAGTAAAAACTGCTAAAAATAGTAAATTACCAAAAATGTCAGAAAACTATTTTGAGACAATTGAAAAAGGTGGGTGGCCACAGATATCCATATGGATCAATCCTCCCTCCTTAGGAAGAAATGGTATCCATTGTGTTGAGGTCACCCATTAGATGAGGAAATTTCTGCTAAATTTGGCCCTGGGTGAGCCACTTGCCTTGGTGTCGGAGCTGCCCTACTTTGACAAATCGATAAAGCTGGATCCTTTGTTGTCAAGTGCCCTTGATCTATCTGTCCACAATCTGATCATTGGATGCCTATTGTATGCAGTCGGGGTTGATCTCTATTGGTGTCAGTTGTTCTGCTACTTATGAGGTGTCCAATAAGGGTGGGAAATAAGGGCGAAGGAGATCCACGTTGAACACTGGGTGCAGGCCAAGGAAAGGAGGAATGTTGAGCTCAAAATCATTATCCCCCATGGCCTTGGTGATAGTGTAAGGTCCATAATCGAGTGGAAGAAGCTTACGATGGGGTCCTGTAAGGCGTTCTTTCTGCAAGTGCAACCAAACTTTGTCGCCCACCTGAAACTTATGTGGCACCCGACGTTGATCATGGCACTATTTGTACTTGTCATTGGACTTCTGTAGGATATCCTGAACCTATTGGCATATGTGATGGATCCACTCAATGAACCGGGTGGCTTTGTCAGGTTTAGCTGGAGCAGGAGATGAGTCAGTCAAGGTGACCGCAAGGGGAAGTGCAACATCTATGGGACCCAATGGTTGGAATCCCAACCCCACTTGAAAGGGGCTGTGGTTGGTTGAGTTATGCAAGGATCGATTGTAACTATGTTGAACATAGGGAAGGTTCTCATCCCATGTGCAAAGGTTCTTTCAATTATACATGCAAAGGATATGAACAATCATTCGATTTACAACCTCGGTTTGGCCATCTTTCTGGGGGTGGAAGACCGTGGATTTGGTGAGCTTGGTGTCTAGTAGTGACCAGAGGCTTGACCAGAATGTGCTGAGAAATTGACTATCTTAATATGAGACAATGGTTTTTGGGATTCCAAAATGTACCTAAAATCGTTCAAAGAAGAGCTTGGCAGTGGCCTCTACTGTGATTCTCTTCTTGCAGGCAACCATAATCACCATCTTAGAAAAGAGATCAACAACCACAAAAACACAGTCATTTCCCCTCTTGGTGGATGGGAGGCCTGACATGTAGTCCATTGAGATGGATTCCCATGGCCTGTCAGGAATAGGAAGAGGGGTGTACAGGCCCTATTTCTTAGTGGTCAGTTTGGCAATAGCGGAGGTAGTGTAGGACCTGATATACTTGTCGACCTCCTGTCGAAGTTTCAACCAGTAGAAATTTTTTTGTAGCATCACCACTATCTTTTAGATTCCAAAGTGTCCTGCCACCCGACTGTAGTGGGCTTCCCAAATCATCTTCGCTCGCTCACTTGATGGAACACAGATATGGCCTAGATGACACAACAACCCATCCTGAAGATGGAAATTATCAACAACTGCATGTGCACCCAACATTTGGTAGGTGGTAGCGAAGTCAGGGTCTATCTCATAGAGTTGGGGCCATCCAGATGTCTCATGGCCACAAGACTCTAGCACCGTGGTGAGTGCCACGACTGGCAGTCTGTTGAGGCAATCAACGACGCAATTGGTGCTTCCTGGTTTATACTTGATGTTGAGGTGTAATTGTTGCAAGTATGTGGACCACTTTTGATGGAAGTCATTCTATAGTTTTCCCTGTGTCTGCATGAACTGAAGTGGCTTATGATTAGTGTCAATGATTGTCTCCTTCCCAAGAATGTAATGTCTCCACTGGTGGCATGCTTGCAAAATGGAGTACATTTTTTTGTCATAAGTAGGGTACTTATGGATAGTATCTGACAGTGTATCACTATGATAGGCCACAGGGTGGTCGTGCTGAGTGAGAACGATTCCCACAGCATAGTCTGAAGCATCTGTCTCGATCTCAAAGGGATGGTGCAGGTCTGGTAGTGAAAGTACTAGGGCTGAGCACAAGCGCTGTTTCAAATCATCGAATGCTTGTTGTTGGGACCAGCCCCACTCAAATTTTTCCTTACCACCACCCCTGTTTATTTGGCTGAGGACACATGCAATATGGGAGAAACCCAACACGAACCTATGGTAGAAATTAGCAAGTCCCAAGAAGCTCCAAATATTAGTGAGTGTTGTTGGGGCTGGCCAGTCATGGATGACTTGGATCTTGCCTAGATCCACATGTACGCCATGCTGATCAATGATGTAGCCCAGGTAATGGACCTTTTCCATGCCAAAGGAGCATTTTTCTAGGTTTGCGTATAGCTTGTGCTAGCACAGGGTGTGCAGAACCTGTTGAATATGCTACAAGTGTTTGGCCCAAGTCTTGTTGTAAATTAGAATATCATCCAGATACACCACTACAAAATTATTGGTGAATGGTTGCAGGATATCGTCCATCATCCTCATGAAAGTGGCTGGAGCATTTGTCAAACCAAAGGGCATGACCAACCATTCAAAAATTCCTTCTTTTGACTTGAAGGTGGTCTTCCATACATCTGTCTATTCTATCGGGACCTGGTGGTAGCTCGACTTCAGATCAATCTTACTAAAGCATTTTCCCCCCATGAGTTGATCAAGGAGGTCATCGATTCAGGGAATTGGGTACCAGTTTCTAACAGTGATTTTATTCAGAGCCCGGTAATCAATACAGAGTCGCCAAGGTCCATCTTTCTTCTGTACCAGCACGATTGGGCTCCTGCAAGGTGATGAGCTGGGGAAGATGTTCCCCTTGTGGAGAAGTTCTTGGATCTGTCACTTGATCTCCTCATTCTCTAACAAAGAGCGATGATAGACTGGCCCATTGGGCAGTGGTGCACCGGGGGTCATATCGATAGGGTGCTTAACCTGGTAGTGAAGAGGTACCCCTGTAGGTGAGGAGAATATATCCGAGTATTCTTCCACGACCTTATCTACTTGCTTCTACTATGTGGAGAGGTCGACTGTAGAGACCCTAGATGTGGCTGCAATCTTTCGCTTATTCTGAGAGCGAATCACGAAGAAGACAAACTTCCCCATCTGAGAGATGACCTTCCTGCATTGCTTAGCAGAGATCAAGAAAATAGCACTAGGTGGGACTGCCTCGGGTATCCTGTACAATTTCTTGTTCAAAGTAATAATAACACTACGAGGCCTAGACTCATATCCAACATGAAATTTCCATAAATAAGGTTGGCCCAAATGAACATCACAAACTTCAAGAGGAGCAACATCACACAATACCTCGTCTTTGAAGGGCTTGATGCCATACGACAGTCGACACTGTTGGATGACGCGGAGATCGCTTCCTTGGCAGAGCCATTTAATGGTGTATGGTTGTGGGTGCAGCGTTGTTGTCAGGGCCAGCCACTTGATGACCTCTACTAAGATGAGGTTCTTCTGGCTATCGCTATCAATGATGAAGTGCAGCGGGGTTCCTTTTACCCACATCTGTGAATGGAAGAGGTGCTCTCCTTCTTCTGGCTTGTCTATTTCACCAGGCTAGAGCTTGGTGGTAGCAACAGTGGCACTGGGTTCCGCGTCAATGATCCGTCTTCCCCTTTCTGGTTCTATCTCAGAGTCAGAATCTACATCTAATTCAGAAGATTTCACCTTGGCCACCGGCGACTGCTTTGAGCGGCAGTTAGCAGTGTTATGCCAAGGGCTCTTATGGAAGTCGCACCACTTCCCGGTATCTTTCTTTGTCTTTCCGATGTCCTTCTTTGCTTGCGGCTTGTACTGGTTTTCTTGATACTATCCATATTTTCTCTGTCCTTTTTTCAGTGGGTTGGGGCCGCCCTTTCCTGGCTTTTGTTGTGCGAGGTTCCCAGGCCCAAATTGCCGCGTCTTTTGTTTGAGCTTCTGCTCGATTTTGACGGCATATCGGTAGGTCGCGCCCAAGGATGAGATGTCTAGAAATTCCATTTCAGTCTGGATGTATCTATGCAGATGCATAGCACCATGATACTTGAGCACTAGATGTCTCTTCGAATCTTTGATACCCAACTTGGTGCGCAAGGTATGGAAGATATTTGTGAAATCTAGCACTGCTTGGTCTCTTTCTTGCCGCAGTGTGGTCCATTTGGTATACAAGTCGTCATAAATTCTGACAGGGTAGTATTGTTCCTTAATAGCATCCCTGAAGGATTCCCAGGTGGTTTTGACTGAAAATAATGAGGTTTCCTCTATTTCCTTTTTCTCATAGAAAGTTTTCCACCAATCTTTGACATGGGGAACGACTTTGAGGAGCGCAAAAGTAATCGTTTCTCTATTCGAAAATTTATGAACATAAAAATACCCTTCTAGTAGATTCAACCACTTGTCTACAACATTTGCGTTTATCTCACCTTCAAATATAGGAATATCAAAGTTTGTTTGTACCTTGAAGGGGGCGACGCCTCTGTTCGAAGAAGATGCCTTGCTTGTTGGTAGTCGCCGAAGGATTTGCGCAAAACTATCCATCATCTCATTCCTCTGTTGTGTGAGGGCTTCCTCAATCAACAGTTTGAAAGGATCTCTTGTCCCATCATATTTCTTTTCTCCTGCCATGGGAGGTCGCTTGGGTGTGCAAGAGCTTCTGTCCTCAAGAGAAACAAGTTCGAGACCCAACTCTTTGTACTCCGACCTCGTTGGGGAAATGCATTAATATGACAAGGAGCAGACCGCTCTGATACCACTGATCTGGATTTTATGAGTAGAATGAAATGAATACAGATTATTAATAGGTTCTTAACACAAAATAAAAGAGATACAGTAAAACTGGTTTTCTATTCAATAACGAAATAAGCTGAAACTGTAAAATGCAGCAGAAACAAGCTTGCTGGAATGGTGGCGGCTTATCTCTGAGAAGAGATGTGATGGTAGCGCGCATTCGCAAGAAGAAGGTTACAATGAGGCTCTGAAGGCCTTTTTACAATAAGAAAGAATTCCAAAAACCCTAGACATCCAAAAACCTAACCCTAGGAGATGAAGCGCCAAAAGTCATGTGGGCGTCGTTTGGGTAAGCTAGTACATCAACTTCTCGGGGTCGTAACTTTTGCATACGATCTATGTTTTAGGCATGTGATAGCCCATTGGAAAGGTATCCTCGAGGAGATTCATTTTGGGGGCTCAATATTCCTTTGACTATCATTGAGGAGCTTGATACCAAAAAACCTTCATTTAGGCCCTCAAAATGGCCCCAGAAGTAAAAACTGCTAAAAATAGTAAATTACGAAAAATGTCAGAAAACTATTTTGAGCCAGTTGGAAAAAGTGGGTGGCCACCGATATCCATCTGGATCCAATATTGTGGCACCTCTCACTGCTCTTCTTAAAAATAATTCTTTCACTTGGAATCCTGCAACTAATTAAGCCTTTCAAGCATTGAAGGCTGCTATGTGCAGTACTCTAGTCTTGGCCCTTCCTGATTTCACAAATACCTTTGTCCTGCAATGTGATGCCTCCAGGAGAGGAATTGGAGCAGTCCTTATGCAAGAGGGAAAACCTTCGGCCTTTACTAGCAAACAATTTTCAGAACGCCATTTGGTCCAATCAATATATGAAAAGGAAATGTTGGTTATTTTGCATGCAGTGGATCTCTAACACCCTTGTCGCTTGGGGAAACGCTTCCAAATTAAGACAGATCATCAAAGCCTCAAGTATTTTTTTTAGCAATGACCTTCCTCTCTAGAGAAACATAAATGGGTAACTAATCTCTTTCAATATTATTATGAGATCATTTACAATAAAGGAACATAAAATGTGGTTGTTGATGTTGTTTCTAAAAAATATGAAGATGAAGGGTGCTTTTTCTCCCTATCCTTCATTGTATTAGATTGGCTCCAAGATGTTCACTAGAAATGGATACAAGATCCTAAAATTTTGCATTTGATCCAACAATTGCAAGACAATTCTCCAGTTTCCCTAAGGTACTCTTGGCACAATGATGAGATTCATTACAATGGTCATTTGTATTTAAGTAAACAGTCACAACTTAAATCTACAGTGATTTCTGAGCTTCATGCTACACCCATAACTGGGCACTTAGGGTTTACCAAAGCCTATGACATGGTCAAACATTCTTTTTTCTGGGATGGTATGAAAAAGGAAGTTCGCACTTTTGTGGAAGAATGTGATGTTTTTCAACATAACAAAGGAGAAAAACTCAAATCTCGTGGCAAACTTTGTAAATATGTTGAACTTTCACATAATAGATCTAGCTAGAAAATACCACATACATTTCCAGAGAGAAATTGAGAAAGAAGAAGCAAGAGAGAAGAATGGAAGAATTCCCATGAACCGTAATGAATAATGAATAATTTAAACATGATATACTCTGTATAACTCAACCAATTCTCACTGGAAGAGAATCCAATGTTCCATAGTGGTGGTCTAGAGTGATCTACACACACTAGTAGTTACAAGAGTAAAATTCCACCTAGTCTAGTCTCTCAGGAAGTTATGGGAGTGAACTGCCACCTAGCTGAGTTAACCAGTCTACCAGTCTTCAGTTAACTGACTAAAACAAAGTGAATTGAGGAAGAGATCAGATAATTATGGGTAATGCGCTAGTCTGGTGATGATACCAAGGCTAATGTGCATTAGCTGGTGATGATCCCAATGTTGCATGGTGACAAAACCATGCAGCATCTAGACTCCACTCAACTAGTCAAACTGAAGTGAAAATTGAAGAGAATATTCTCCCTAGAGGAAGATTATTATAAGATATAGGAGACTGGATAATGACTAATAAACAACGAAAAACCTTAGGAAAAATAAATCCTAGGTCTGTGTGAAGTAACTCCAACACCCCCCCTGAACATCACTATGGTGAAAATAAAGAATGGGTCCCGGAAACGAGGCCATGTTAGGTACCCAAATACAAAAGATATGCTAAAATAAAGTGAGGAAAGAGGGAAAACCACCCCATCAAGGTACAATGTATGTAAAAATAAGAAATGACAGTTGCTAGGCAATTGTGTCCTTCACTCCAAGATGACTTCGCAGAGAATGGAACTTCTACTCAGTGAAAGTCTTAGTGAAGATGTATGCCATATATTCTGCTGAAGAACATAAATGTAGGTCGATGACCCCCTTGTGTACTAATTCCTGGATGTAGTGCATGTGGATCTCTATGCACTTTGTCTGCTTCATCTGAACTGGATCTTTATAGAACTTAAAAGTGTTATGGTTGTCACGCTAGATGATGATCAACCAATGACATTGAATTCCCAACTCAGTGAGAAAATGTTGTAGCCACGTAGCCTGAATGGTTATGTTAACTACCCCTTTGTACTCTGCCTCAGCTAAAGATAGAGCAATGCCATCCTACTTTTTTCTCGACCAACAGATAGTCACGGAACCAAGACTGAATGAGTAACCAGTCGTGGAATTGTAATCAGTGCTATCATTATCCCAGTCAGAATCAGTGAACCCAATGAGTTCTAATGTAGATCTTGTTGCATAATGAGTCCCAAAGTTGATGGTGCCATGTATGTATCGAAGGATACACTTTGCAGGATTCCAATGTAGCTCATGCGGCTCTTGCATGAACTTGGAAACTGTGCCAACTGCATAGGAGAGGTATGATCTGGAGTGTGTGAGATACAAAAAGATCCCCACTAGTTGTCTGTACAATGTGTTTTCAACTAGTGGAGTGTCCCTACCATCCTTAATTTTGACTCCATATAGGAAAGGATTCAGAGCAGACTTGTAGTCTATCATGTGAAATCTCTCAAGGAGATCTCGTGCATACTTGGCCTGAGATAGTTTGATGCCTGATGCATCTTAACTAGTATCGAGTTCAAGGAAGAATTGTAGAGGACTCATGTCCATCATCAAAAACCTGTCATGTAGAATCCTCTTGACTGCATAAATCATTGAATTCGAGCAACCGATGATTAGAAAATCATCAACATACATAACTAAAAGTAGAAGTAAATCAATCGTCCTGAGCATGTAGGCATTTGGGTCCGATTTACAATGTACAAAGTTCTGTGACAAAAGGTAGGAGTCCATATTGGCATACCATGCCCTCAGAGCCTTCTTAAGGAAATAAAGAGAGTTCTTCAGTCGACATACCAAATATGAATCCTGCATAAATCCCTGGGGTTGTTCAATATAGATCTCCTCATAGAGATCACCATGAATAAATGCATTCTTTACATCCATCTGATGGACTTCCCATCCCTTGGCTATGGAAATGGTATGTGCCAAAAGTATGGAATCCATCTTCGCTATTGGGGAAAAGGTCTTATCATATTCAATGCCATGCACCTGCCGAAAGCCTTTGGAAACAAGCCTAGCTTTGTATATTTTAATATGTCCATCTTCTATGCTCTTGTTCCTATAGACCTGCTGGCCCTCGATGAAGTTTTGAGGAAACATTGGTTAGTTTTGACCACTTTTTGGACTTCGACAGGCTGGTCGAAGATAGAGCACCCAGGCGAAGATGAGATCGTGGGATCTCACTTGTTTTGTGGGATTTGTGGACCCATCATGTGGTTCTTAGGGTTTATGTAATGGGTTATGGGATGTCAGCCCATGGGTTTTACCCATGATTAGGCCTTTTTGTAAATGTATAAATAATTAAGAATGTAGTAAGAGAAGTGTGCTTAGTATAAGCAATGTGAGTAGTATATATCTAAGTGCAAGAGGCAAGTAGTTCTAAGTTTCTTTGTGCAACAAACGATGTATGTAAGGCTCTGTGCTCCATAGAGGAGTTGGCTCTATGCCTTGACCTAATTTAGGGAAGGTGGATCTAGGGCGCAGTGCGCATATCACTTGTCCTAGTGTGATTTTGGATCTGTGGCTTAGTGCAGAGGAGCAGATGAATGTAGGAGATTGAAGAAAAATAATAGAAGAAGAAGCAGTTGGTGGACGTAGCCCCACACTAGGGTGAACCACATAAATCTTGTGTTGATGAGTTTCTTTGTGCTATGATGTTATGCTTTAAATCTATTTAGTACATTGAATGTTATGAATGTTATGTAGATCTATCGATGCTTAGTGCTTTGTCTATGTTGAATGTGTTAGATCTAACTTATGATGCTAAGTGAGAGGTATATGTTATCATTGTTATTGCGTTGATCTATACTTAGGGTTGATCTACGATGTGAATAAGACTAATATATTACTAAACGTTGTTCCTAAGTACTCTACGAAGTGTTATAATCATAGATATGTGTGCCAATGTGGTTATAGATACCTGAGTCTTGTAACCCCCCTGCCTCTACCACGGGTGAGACTGAATTTGCCTCAGATGTGTTTCTGAAAGGGCCAATAGTTGGGGTTTTTTTGGTGCGTTGTTAGAGTTGAACCCCAGGTCTGCCCCTGTGCCAACAAATGGTTCCGTTGCCGGGACCTAAAACTGTGATTGCTGGGAACTTAAGTAAGAGAAAAGAGAAGCTTTGTGCGTAGATCTATTGTTGTAGTGCACAATATTCTACTTGACTTACGAAGCTCTGTGCTAAGAAATAAATCTAATCTGAAGAAAAGAGGTAAGATCTTAAAGATTTGTGTTTGATAAGAGTAAGTAAAGTGAAATGTTTTGTTTCAAAAGCATGGATCTAGGTATGTTTGATAGATTATGTCCTAGTCTGAAATCTAGGGTATAGTTAGAAGAAAGAATTGATATGAATAAAATTGATAGAATTAGAGAAAGATATCTTATCCCTATGCATAGAAATAATTTTTGGAATAATAAGTGGATGCAGGAACCTAGAAAGAATTTTTGCAGATTGCAGGTCCAACACTATGATCCTAATGCGCAGTACAAGAAAAGTTGGGGAACTTATAAGAGAAAGAGAGGATTGAAACTATGTTATAATTGTAGAAGACCAGGACATATTGCTAATGAATGCCCTGGTGCAAGTCCTATTTGTCTATGTTGTAAAATTTTAGGTCATAAGGTTGAGGACTGTTCAAGGATGATTGTTAAAGTTGAAGAAATGAACATGAGTCAAGAGAATAAGAGCATGTTAGAAGATCATAAAGAGAAAATATCAAAGGAAGTTCATACTACATTAGTACAATTGAAAGAAGCAATTAATGATCACAAATATGTCAATTTACTAGATATCATGAAAGGAAAACAACGCATAGATACATGAATAGGAGACTTCAACATAGACTTTGTCTTGGATGAAGAAACACAAGTAAATATTATGCCAGAAATCACTTGGGAAACTTTAGGAAATCCTACTGTGTTACCTTCATTGGGAAGAATAGGTTTATTTAAAGGAAAGATGATAACCGTATGTGGAAGAGCTACTAATGTACCTGTTATTATTCATGGGACATCGAAAGAAGAGGAATTTGAAGTTATTAGGTTTGTTGAGAACAACACCCCTTTTCCTCTTTTGTTAGGAAAGAATTGCATTGAGAAGGATTAGATCAGAAGGAAAACAGAGGAAGAAGATATAGAAAATAAAAATAAAGAACTAAGGGACTTCATAGCTAGAATATTAGATCGATTGGTAGAAGAACGAGAAGCTAAGTCAAAGTAGCAGAATGAAAGAGAACTAACCATCAAAGTTGAAAGAGCGCAAGAAGGTGTGAAGGACTTATCCATGCAAGAAGAAAGTATATCCACCCAGGAATCAGTAAGGGAAGGGATATTAACTTTGACCCCTTTAAAAGAACATCAGCAGCGTGAAGCTACTACGCCAAGAGAAGATAATAATAAGAATGGAAAGAGGACTACAGAGACTTAGATCATAGGAAAGAAGGAAAGGAAGCTCAGTAAGAAGAAAGCCAAGTTAGTAAAGCTACAATAAGTCCCAGAGAAGACTTTGCAGGAGGCAGGCTTGCAGGCTCTGAACCTCGTCGGAACAACAAAACCACATAGAATGGGACTTCATCCCAACGAAGCTATATGACCATTGGAATCTCCCTGACCATTAGAATGACACTCAAAAAATATAGGAAACACATTTATGGGCGAATAGATCACGTTTGGGACGTTGAGACCCACCATAGTGGGTTGATTCATATTGATTGAGTCATTCTTGTCCGTTGGAGGAATCTGTTACGACGCTTGCTTATTTAACCCATATGACGTTGTGTCGGGACCACTTTTCACCACCCGTGATTAACGTTTCTAACAGAGAAGTGATTTTGTATGTCGAGCTGTGATTCTAGAACCTAGACCTCACCATCTATTTTTTCCCCGCTATCCATTCGCCTACCTCGACCCATATGTTAAAAGAAATAATGTCGAACACATAGGATGAGTTATAGAAGTCCATCGAGGAGGTTTTTAGGAATTATATGGATGATAGAGGCATGTCTGAAGGTGTTCATGCATTGTCAACCGGGGGATATCAAGCCTCCCCCTCAACTAGATGTCGATCAAAATGTGATAACCCATCGACTGAGAAGCGAAGTAAGCATCGCAACGATATGGCTAACATGAAGAAGATCCCATCGATATTACCTGATTATATCCTACCTTTGGCTGGAATGATTAACCATGATAGAATTCCACGAGACTTCGAGTATACAGTGATCATCGTGTACATCCCAAAGGAGATACGCATAGAAGAAAGCTAGTTGGGCCACATCCCAACATTGAAGAACAGTGATTTCAACATCGGTGACAGAAAGATCTACATGATGCTCACACCACATAGATACCTAATGAAGAAAACTTGGAAGAAGTATTGCATAGTCTCTGAGCCTTGGATAAAGGATCTCATGCAGTCCATGATATTGAACATCATGAATATCCCTCACTTTGGCTGACATTAGGAGGTTAACGCTTGCGTTAAAATCCTCCTTTCATGCTATCATGGAGGGTACCTATGGATCGATAGGCGCATTACTATGGATCCGATTTTGATCCACCTGATGACAGGACTGAGCATGCAGGAACCTGGCCCTCAACATTTCTACCCAGGGAAGACTTGAGATCGTTCCCTGGCACAACGCATTAAGGAGGCCTACGATGAAGTCGAGAAGGGGAAGTGAGGCTACAAGGTAGCTTCTATATAGGATGGCACAGTGCACCTAGCTTGCCAACTTATAGCTAGCAAGCTCGTCAGAAATAACTGCCCCATGTTAGGCCACTGGATTTGTGGTGGACCTCATAGGGAAATGCATGGAGGGGATGCAAATGAATTGGGCATGCTACCTCATCAATGAGCTCAAGAAATATTGTCGCAAAGTGCAATATCAAGGGTATGAGTTCCATTTTAGTAGGTTGTTGGTGTTGATCTCATTTGTCACTTGGAAAATATCAGAAGGAGCTGCCTATTGAACCTTTGGAGCCATTGGCCGCAAAGTTATCCACTCTATGGTAGATGAATGACATGTCAAAGCAGTGGCAGTGGAACACAATGTTCCATGCCTACTATCAACAACTAAAGGTGGCCATAGAATATTTTCCTTGCATGACACCATGAAAATTGCACCATTACAAGCCATTATCTAAGTTCCACGCAGATCGTTATCTCATTTATATCACTGCGCATAGCGATGTGAGCAAGGAGAAATTATTGTCCTACTATAAGTTGACTGATGAAGATATAGAGGAGATCACCAAGGAATGGTCGATAGAGTTCCTTGTACCGGTCGATGATACATAACTCTTCGACCCTGATATTACAGGAAGCCCCTTGGTCACCGAGGCCAAGCATGATGGAAAGACTAGCGTGAAGAAGAAGAAGAAAAAGGAGGAAGTCCAAGACATAGAAACTAATGAGGAGGAAAATTCCTTGGAGGAAAGTGGGCCTAGCTCACTCACAGGAGTAGGAGGAGATGAAGTAAATCAAGAAGGAGGAGGGGAAGCATGAGAAAATAAAGGAGAAGGAAAATTTACATCGTCAAAGGACCCCCCTACCAAGATAGAAACACAGACGAAGAGGAAAGTTTCTTTGCAGAAACCCTCAACAACAAAGAAGACCCATGCCAGTAAACACAAGATAGAGGCCACCCTCACAGAAGATGATATAAGCCTAGTCTATGGAGTGATGGAGGATGGTTCTGAGGACATCCTCCAGAGATATGAAGTGAAGTAGACTTAACTATATGGCAGGATAGAAAGGGAGATGAGAAAAGTACAGGAGGTTATTCGTTCAGTCTGCACAGTCCCTACTGCGCCTTCCTCGTCAGAGACTGAAAAGTTGGGGGATGAGCCCGCCCAACTTCAAATACTTGTAGATACAATAGAGGCTCAATTTCAACAAGTCCAAGAGGAGAAAGAGAAGGCTATAGAAGCCCTGAAGAAAGAGAAAGAGGAGATCTCGGAGAAACTACGAGTTGTTCGGTACTCTGTGACTGCTTATGAAAATGAGAAGGATGATTTATGGGCGATATTTAAGGGAGACAAAGTGCATATACAAAAGGAAAAATACCAGCTGCTTGCAAAGCATACTGTAGTCAAGGAAGTGGTAAGAAAATCACTTCACTCTGTGCCAATCTCGGAAAGGATTAGGATCAGGATCATGATCCTCACCTAAAAATGCAAGCAACTAAGAAAAAAAAGCACACAGACCTAAGAACGCCTCACGAAAGAACCAGAACTTAGGAAGTTGGAAGCACAACTACAAGAGGCACAATAGAAGGTATTGACAGTTCAAGCACAAATGAAGTCACTCACTGTGGTTGAGAGAATGAAGAGATCATAAGAACAACACGTGGCTTAGAAGCAGATTACTACCATCTAAGACAGAGTCATGGAGGTCACACAGAGGCTACAACCGGTGCAGTACGAAGCCTACACAATGTTTGAAGAGATTTAAGGACAAGAATCGCAACTGGACCAACTAGTTGCGACAGTGGAACAATGCCTGGAAGGGCCTATTACAGAGAAAATGATACAGGAATTCGCTGAGAAGGAGGCTCAGGAGAAGCAGCAGGTCGAGGCAGCTCGAGCTAAACTCGAGGCCTTTGAAGTAGTGTTTCCCAAATCCGAGTGACTTGGGATGAGTCACAGGTGAGTGTTGGGGGTCTATTCACACTCGAACAAGTTTTGAGGAAACATTGGTCCGACTTTACCACTTTTTGGACTTCGACAGGCTGGTCGAAGATAGAGTGCCCATGTGGAGCTGAGATCGCGGAATATCACTTGTTTTGTGGGATTTTTGGACCCAACATGGGGTTCTTAGGTTTTATGTAATGGGTTGTGGGATGTCGGCCCATGGGTTTTACCCATGATTATGCCTTTTTTTAAATGTACAAGTAAGTAAGAATGTAGTAAGCGAAGTGTGCTTAGTGCAAGCAATGTGAGTAGTATGTAGCTAAGTGCAAGAGGCGAGTAGTTTTGAGTTTCATTGTGCAACAAAACATGTATGTAAGTCTCTATTCTCCATAGAGGAGTTGGCTCTTTGCCTTGACCCGATTTAGGGAAGGTGGATCTAGTGCATAGTGTGAAAATCACCTTTCCTAGTGCGATTTTGGCTCTGTGGCTTAGTGCACATGAGCAGATGAATGTAAGAGATTGAAGTAGAATAATATAAGAAGAAGCAATTGGTGGATGTAGCCCCACACTGGGGTGAACCACATAAATATTGTGTTGATGAGTTTCTTTGTGCTATGATGTTATGCTTTGAATCTATTTAGTACATTGAATGTTATGAATGTTAGATAGATCTATGGATGCTTAGTGCTTTGTCTGCGTTGAATGTGTTAGATCTAACTTATGATTCTAAGTGCGAGGTATATGTTATCATTTTTATTGTGCCAATCTATACTTAGGGTTGATCTGTGATGTGAATAAGGATAATATATTACTGAAAGTTGTTCCTAAGTATTCTACGAAGTGATGTAATCATAGATCTGTGTCCCAACTTGGTTATAGACACTTGAGTCCTGTAACCCCCCTTGCCTCTACCTTGGGTGAGACTGCATCTGATTCACAGGTATTTTCGAAACGGTCTGTAGTTAGGGTTTTGTTGGTGAATTGTTAGATTTGAACCCCAGGTCTACCCCTGTGCCAACAAGACCCATCTGTATCTGACAAGTTTCCTTCCAGAGGAAGGGGAACCATATCCCAAGTCTAGTTCTCGAGGAGGGATTTGTACTCCTCCTGCATGGAAGATTCCCAAAATGGATTTCCAGTAGCCTCGCCATAAGAATGTGGATCTGAAGACTGAACAAAGAAAATATGCTTGGAGGGAAATGCTTTAGTGGAAGTGAGTGAAATAGGAGTTTCCTCAAAATAATATCGAGTCCTCGTAGTATCGGTTGGATCACCAACAAGATCCCCTGCATCCTAAAGAGTAGTTTGTGCCCACTTGGGCCTCTTCTCTAGATTTGCATCTACATCTGGATGCTCTGACTCTGCATATGATTGTACTAACTTTGTATCTAGATCATCTAAATCCTCTGAATAAAAAATCGTGTCTAAAGAAGAGTCGGCATGTGCATTCTCATCATCTTAGACATGTGGAATAATGAAGGTGTCTGCATGTGGCTATTGAGGTACATGCAATATACTTTCCTCGAATTGGACACTTCTCTCAATGATGAGTCACTCTGAGGAAATATCAATAAGTCTATATCCCTTCACACCATAGGGGTATCCAAAAAAAATACACTTTATTCTCTGTGGATCAAATGCCTTCCTCTTTTCAGAGGGAATCTAGGCCCATGCATGTGAACCGAAAATATGAAAGTGGGTCTCTTCTTTTTTGAGGTCGCTCCCAGCCTCATAGGGGGTATTATCCTTGAAAGATCCATGGGGAGATCTGTTTTGGATGTAGGTTTGACAATTAATTTCTTTGACCCATAGTATCTATGGTAGTGACTTTGCATGTAGCATGCAAGATGCCATCTCTTTTAGAGATCTGTTTTTCCACTCAGTAACTATGTTTTGTTGTAGAGTATAGAGAGTTGTGTGCTGCAAATGAATTCATGCCTCATGAAAAATATTTTGGATCTCATGATTGAGATACTCTCCCCCGTTAGCAATTCAGAGGACTTTGATTTTCTTTCCTGACTATGTCTCAACTAGGGCTTTGAAATCTTTGAGGTGTTGAAAGACCTCATATTTTTTCCTGAGAAACAAATCCATGTGAAACGTGAGAAATCATAAAAAAAAATGAGAACAAACCTCGCTTTGTTGATTGATGGATGCGCAAAAGGACCCATGAGGTCACTATGGATAATATATAAAGGAGAGGAGGCTCTCTGAGTCTTTTCTTTGCTGAATTTCTCTTGAGGGTTTTTTCCAAGAACACATCCCTCACAGATTCTTTTTGGAGAAATGGATATCTGGTAGACCATCAACCAATATTTTATTGCTAAGTTGTTTCATATATCTGAAATTCAAATTAAAGAACCTTTTGCGCCATATCCTACTACTTTCGTCAGCATGGGTAAGTAGTAAAGCATAATCTGGTTCAATAAATTCAGAAATGTATACAATCTAGAATGATGATTTACCTCACCGGTAGAAACCCTGGAATTGGTTTGCATTTCATAGATGTCCAATTCATTAGGTGTGAATATGAATTTCTTTCCAATGTCGGAATTTGTCATCTAATACATGGAGAGAATATTGACAGAATTTTTTGGAACGTACAACACATTCTCAAAGCTTCCTTTGGTGAGTTCAATCCTTCCTTTGTCGGTGACCTCAACTGGGAAGTCACCCCTCGTCAGAATAGGAGGACCTTTACATGCATCCAATGAAGAATATACTGCTTTTGTGGAAACCATGTGATGTTATGATTCTGAATCTATGATCCAAGCATCGAGAGAGGAGTTGATGGAAATCAAGGCATGGCTAGAATTGCCTTTCTTGGGATTTTAATCTTCTCGATTCTTATTCTTGGCACCCTCGAGAATACGATCTCCAAGGTTTTTTTGATGAAGTATTTGAGTCATTATATATAGTTGTTTCTTCATGCAAGTGGATTCTCGATGGAATCATTTATGGCAGTATGTGCATTTCTCCCCTTTTCTTCCCTTTCCCCTTTTGGATCCGGAGGCATCGGTGAAGGGTTTTGAGTAACCTTCTTTATTCAGATTTGCATGAGATTTCCTTTCATATTTATCTTTAGATTTATGATATTGATTTCTTCCCTCTTACATAGTAAGTGCATGCACCTTTGGGCCTTTTAGTTTTCCCGTGTTGATGAGCTTGGTTTGTTCTTGTTTTAGGGCTTTGAAAAATTCCTCAAGAGAAGGCATCTTTTAGGTGGATCTAGAGGTGAATTTGACTGAATAGAATGTGTATATGAACACAGAGAATTAAATACCAAGTTTGGAGAGAATGGTGAGAACCATATGTTTATCCTCCTTATATTTATCAACCCTGCAAGATTTGAGTTGCGACCGTAAATCCTTGAATTTTGTAAATAAATCTTGGAGATTGTCGAAGATTTTTGGATCTAATGTGAGAAATTCCACCTCAAGAATGTGTCCCTTCATATCATCATGTTTTCCAAATATCCCTTCCAAGGTGCTACAGGCTTCATTGGGGGTTTTACAGGAAGAGATGTGAAAAAGGAGATCAAGAGAGATGAGACTACAAATTGTTTCGATTGCTTTATCCATTCAATTTAGATACCTAGATTTTTATATGGATGATATCGGTTCTGTCTCTATATTCAAGGTTAACCTATACAATCCTTTGGTTCGGCGATGCATGATTATTCTCTCCTTCCATGCAAAGTAATTGTAAGCTGTGAGAATGAATTCTTTTGAGAATTCCATTTTTCCGTTGTCTTGAATATTTGGTACCTACAAAAATAATTTGGTGTAGGATTTTCTTAGCAGTCTGTTGGATATGATACCATGTAAATTTGTTGAGCCTTCACATAATATACCTAGCTAGAAAATACCACACACATTTGTAGAGAGAAATTGAGAAAGCAGAAGCAGGAGAGAAAGAATGGAAGAATTCTCATTAACCATAATGAATAATGAATAATTTACACATGATATACTTTGTATAACTCAACCAATGCACATTGGAGGAGGAGACATTGTGCCATAGTGGTGTTCTAGAGTGATCTAGACAAACACCAATAGTTACGGGAGTAAACTACCACCTAGTCTAGTCTCTCAGGTAGTTACAAGAGTGAACTACCACCTAGTTGAGTTAACTAGTCTACCAGTATTCAGTTAACTAATTGAAACAAAGTGAAGTGAGGAGGAGATTAGGGAATCATGGGTAATGCACTAGTCTGCTGATTATACTAAGGATAATATGCATTATCTTCTGATGATCCTAATGTTTCATGGTGAAAAAACCAATGCAACATCTAGACTCCACTCAACTAGTCAAATTGAAGTGAAAACTAAAGAGAATATTCTCCCTAGAGGAATATTATTCCTAATATTAGGAGACTAGTTAATGACAAATAAAAAAGGAAAAAACTTAGGAAAAATAAATCCTATGTGTGTGTGAAGTAACTCCAAGACACTCCAACCGCTTCCAATTCCACCAGCTATTTGGAGGGATATATCTATGGACTTTATTGTGGAATTACCTAAATTAGGAAATAATTCAGTCATCATGGTGGTAGTTGATCATATTTCCAAGTATGCTTATTTTTGTGCTCTTCAACATCCATTTAGTGCATCCACTATGGCTCAAATTTTCATGGATCATGTCTTCAAGCTTCATGGCTTGCTTCATTTTATTATTTCTGATTGAGATCCCACGTTCACTAGGAAGTTTTGGCAAGAACTATTCAGGCTACAATGCACCTAATTGCATCTCATCACTGCCTATCATCCCCATACCAATGATCAAACTCAAGTTTTCAACAAGTGTTTGGAGACTTATTTGAGGTGTTTTTTCTCTGAAAGGAAAAATCAATGGGCTCAATGGTTACCATAAGTCGAATGGTGGTACAACACTTCTTACCATACAATTACTTGCATGACT
>ML809578.1:34423-49343 GCA_009831015.1 Picea engelmannii | reverse complement strand
ATTACTTGACATCAACCAATGACATCAATCAAACCAAACCATTTACATCAATGACATATGATCCAACAATCTCCCAAGTAATCAAACCATTGGCATCAATGACAAACCATTGGCATCAATGACAACATGATCCAACACTTGTGACTCCCTTTAGTTCAAAACAATCATAACATAACCATTTGTTAAGAAAAGACACCTCCTTGTGCCTCCCATCAACATATTCACTTTTGGAAATAAAATTTGAAGTTATTTCAAAAAAAATAATCATATATCCAAAATAAACATGTTGTCCAAAGATCCCCGAAGTCAACTATCATAAAACAATAGATATAATAAAAACTCAAAAACCTTATTTCCCTGTCTTTGATGCAACACTTCCTTGATTGTTGTTGTCACCTCTTGATTTTCTTGAATTTTCCTTTGGATGTGTAGAGCCTTTAGGCATAATTTCATTGATCACGTGGGAACAATCGTCCCTCAAATGCATCCGAGAAAACATAGATTTGACAGAGCCATTGGAGGGTGAGGAGGGGGCAGCAATGGATTTTCCTTTATCAAGGGCATGGTGGGCCTCAGTTTTAAATCTCTTGATAGCATGGGAGGATTTCACTGGCGAGTGATCAGGGGTAGCTTGGGCAATGGGGTTAACCAACACAAGAGTTTTGTTGGGAAAAACACCCTACGGACTAGCAAATTAGGGTCGGACTTGCATGCAGATTTGACCAAATAGAAACTACTTTTTTACCTACATCCCAAGATTTAAATCCCTCTTTCATAGTAAATGCATGGAAAAGGACCACCTACCTTATTACCGACGTTCGATGTAGATCCTCCGTTGTGCTTGACCACTTGCTTGTGTTGCTCCTTCCAAATATGACCTGCACTCAAGACAAACAACAACTATGCATGCATGCTACTTCTATACTCAAGGGTTAGAAATCAAGCATAAATTAATCAAACCATAGACAATTCATGAATTGGGACAGGAAAAGCATTCTTTTTATTACTGAAAGTGAATCAACTTACAAAAGCTAAGACCGACCACCGCTCCTTGAACCTGATCCTGGGCTCCTCTTCTTCTGTCCTTCAACTGCTTTGTGTTAAATCTCCTTTGGCATGAGGAAAGGCTAAAGGGTTGGGACAATGGATTACGTAAATGGGCAGAGTTTATTCTCTATATTTTTTCCTCCTCCAAATGGTACCCCTGCCCCTTCTTTTATAGGCTAGAAGGAGCTAGGGTTTTGGACGAACCCTCGGCCATGCATGGCCGGGAGTTTCAGTTAACTGACCCATAGCTTTTTGTTCCGTCGACAACTTTCCTTTTTTCGTGCTTTGTTAGGTACACACGGGTTGTTGTGAGTAAGCCAGCGTGCACATGCATGCAATAATGGGTTAGGGCACGTGGGCCTTGACACAAGAGGATTTTCAAAGAGTTGTTCAGTAGAGTTTTGGAAAATAAGGGATATGAGTTGGCCTGATGCCAAGTAAGCATGTGTGGTGCAATTTAGGGTTATAACAGATGCCCCCTAATGTGTGAGGTCAGAAGAGCATCTGATGGCTGAAATACATTACCAATCCTTACTGATGTGCCGAACGATTGAGACCAAGGATCAAGAATGAGGAGGTGTCGTCTGCAAAATAACAAATGTCTCACCGAGGCGGGCATACCCATGCTCGGGATAAAATAGAATGATGGATACCAATCAAATACACTGTAGATCCATGTCAAATAACTATAAAGAGTATCCGCGAATAATACACAACGGAGCTACATCTCGAAATCAGAAAGATATACATATAGAGTATCCATCTTCCAGAAGCTGATTCGGCCTGATGGATGGACTTCAGAGCTCGAGCAACAACTTCAAAATCTTCTAAAACTCGGGTAGGAGTGTAATATGAGTGTATGACTTCACTACCCAGAGGTCTTCGATGGCTCATCAGTTATGGACTTGATAATCTTGATGATCGGACTGAAGGCTTCAGTGGTTTCGAACAAGGACTTTATTGGACGTTCAGGATGGCTGGGTATGTGGACAAGAGACATATTGTAGAGGGGCCGACTTAGGCTTAGTGACAAAATTCCCTTGGACAATAGCACGACAAGTGATAAGACTCAGGCAACATATATGTTAATCATAAGTCTACGAAGCAGGAGGCAACGCAAACTCTCCATATGTTTGGAAGAATAACCAAACGGTGGAGGACACAACTCTATATAGAGAGAAAAGCTTCCTAAGGTCATACTACATCCCATAGTCTGATGATCAAACGAACATATGTGCTTTATTCAAGGGCGACTCATTATGCTGCCAATAAAGAAAATACTTTTCCCATCCTCTTTTTGGGGTATATTTGATTTTTTTGTTCTTTTCGATAATTTTGGAAAAATAATAAAGGAATATTATGTTACAATGAAGGAACGAGTACTACAAACATACAAGCTCAAGGCACAAGGAAAAGACTGATGTTCTGGTAAAATGATACTCGGGGAAAATCCTCCGGCGGCCAAAGGTGTTAAGACGCAGAAGAAAACTGTCACAAGGTTGGTGGATAAGGTATGCAAATGCGGTTGATAGAACACACAATGGTAACGTCCTTCGATGTAAGTTTAATGAGCCCAGAGAAGGTAAGCTCGGTGGTTTTTCATATTTAGAGAGTCTGAAAAAGCATACAAGGAGACTCCATTGGGGTACCTTTTTCGACAATAATCTAGTCGGTTCGAAAAAGGGGTAAACTAGCACCGATTAGATGTCAATTCAAAACCATTTTAACGAGTATGACAAGAACAAGATCACTCGGACATTTTTTCACTTTTAAGGAGTCTGAAAAAAGATTAAGTATGGACTCCGTCAGGAATATTCTTCTGGACCAATTTAACGAGTGTGAAAGAATAAGGTCACTCGGCGATCTTTTCAATTTTAGGGAGTCTGAAAAGAGCTTAACTATGGACTCCGTGGGGGTTTCTTTTTCGTAAGTTTAGTCCCTCAGGCCCGAAAAAGGAATAAAATTATACCTGAGAGTACTCTTCTAAAGAATGGAAATTCGATAGAGTATACATTTGTTCATACCGTTGATCGTCCGGACCGAAAAAGAGGTAAACTACCACCGGATAGACGTGACTTCAAATTTCAGTTTAACGAGCGTGAAAGGCCATAAGATTGATCGACAATATTTTCATTTTTAGAGGGTCTGAAAAGGGCTTAAAAGGAGACCCGTTTAAGGAATGTTCTTCTGGACCAATTTAACGAGTGTGAAGAAACAAGGTCACTCGGCAATCTTTTCATCTTTAAGGAGTCTAAAAAGGGCTTAAAGAAGACTCCATAGTGGTTACTTTTCTCAGTTAATCTAGACGAGATCGAAAATCATAAATGCAGTCTCGCCGGATGTTGCTTTCGGATCTCAAAGCGAGCTTGAAAAACAACAAAGTTAGCTCATGATAGACTCTTTGTGGGTCGATGCCTGACATCTCCTCGGGGGAGTTGTATGCTCCAACAAAAAAATTGTCTATGATGCCAGGGGTTCTGGAGATATTGATAGGTATCATTTCAACAATGGTTTCCATATTACCCTCAGCATAGATCTTGTGTGTAGCTAAGGGATTAGTATGAAAATACCTATCACCAGTCATAGTCATGGTGAATTCTCCTGATTCAATTCGGCTTAACTTTGGGAGGAAATATGATCTGTGATGAAGATCATCCCAAGGTTTGTCTAGACTAGTCATTGCTTCGATTACTATTTCGTCAAAGGGAAATACTAAGTCTAACGAATCGGTGTTAGCGAGAGAACCATGAGCCCAACTAGGCTCTAGAAGTGGATATAATTCTTGTGCAGGAGTTGGATAGGTGTTAGCTGAAGCTTGCTGTACTAAAGAGTACGCTACCTTAGCAGTAGACAAGGGCATGGACATGCCTGGGTGCCCTGTCTCATCCATCATGGCTGATGGGGAAGGAAGAATCCAAGGATCCTCAAAGTAAGTCGTGCGGAATGACGAAACTTGAAAAATCTCAACCTTATGGTGATTAGATATAAATTTGATATCATCGTGAGGAGGTGGGTAATCGAAGGTACCCATCAAGGATGGGCACAAACCAACTCCTACATTAACGACACCTGGTTGAGAATTATCAATCATCGGGACTGTGGATGCCCCCAAAGCTGGGTCAGGTCTAGAGAAAGACAATTGATCGATGGTCACTATCCGACCCTCATGTGGAAACAACAAGACTCGAAAAACTGTACCAACCACAGCTTGAATAGCATAAGTCCAACTCCATCCTAACAAGAGGTTATAGTCGAGGGGAGCATCGAATACCTCTACTTCGACACACACGGTTTTCCCTCCTAACTGCACAGGGAAAGAAGGAACGATGCCATGTGGTCGAAATGAACAACCGTCGAAAGTAGTGAGGAGAGTAGGTGATGGAGACAAAATAGGCTGGCCAATGGCCTTCCAACATGCTAATGACATAACACATGTCAAGGCTCCCTTGTTGACCACCGTGCGGAAGATATTCCAAGTAAATTTTTTTGTGGGATGAGCCACTACTATCTGAAATGCTACATGGTAAGGCAGACGAGGTTTTAAGTCGGTTGTATCTAACATGATGGTGATTGGATTACAAGTCTCGGTAGAGCCCAAAGCGGTTAACAAGGCTTTCCTCTGAGCAGGGTAGCTTTGGAGGACCTCCAAAGAAGACATCGCACAAGGGGTTTGTGATAAATCTTCCACCACGGAGTAATTCTGGGCGGCCCTTGCATTTGGGTTGTCAGAAGATTTTTTAAATGCACCCTTTGGAATGCGTGTCATTGTTTCTCCCAACATCTTCTCAATATATAGAGGAAGAGATGTGAGATCAACTTCTTTACCCTTCTCAAAAGCGCTTGGTTTACTATAGTCGTGCGCTCTAGTCATTATGAAAGCATCACCCCAAACCATATATACGTTCGTGAATGAGGGATTGTTTGGAGGTGGGCAGGTTTCTTGGCTGCCCCCTTCTGTGCTTGTAGAGGCTTGAGTGAGATTTTTCCCATGTTGACAGGGATTAGTCAACACTACATGCTGTTGCTGTGTGACAAACTTTTGGGCCTCTACAAGTCGAGGAAAAAGATGGTTCGGGTGGTCTTCCACGCACAAGTTGCATGGATACCTCGCCTTCCATTTTTCCGTGTTGTCCCCACCAGCATTATCAGTGGGTTTTTTATCCCCCTTACCCTTCTTTCGTTGTTTTTTCTTCCCTTCAGGCTGCTGGGTGGCCTTTGGGTTAGTCGACTACACAGAGTGTACTTCCAACATTTGGGTAGGGGGAGTAGCCAAAGCAGTAGTTTGGTTGGCTGTTGTGTGTTGTATGGATAACTGTTGCAACTGTTTCATCAATTGCTTAGCGGGCTTGGTTTGTGCTGAACCAACAATACCATCAGAATGTGGTCTAGCTCTCTGTCTAGTTTTATCCAATATCGAACGTGGCGCATCTGGCAAGATGTTGTATAATAAACCAGACTGAGAATAGATGAGCTCAAACTGTTGAGCCCTCATGATGGCATCTTCTTCGGAGAAAACTCCAGATGTTGCGACGTCTTTGGATAACTAAGGGACCAAATACTTAAGGAACCACTCAAGCAGGAATGCTGGTGGGATTGGTACTTTGATTAGACTCTTCCGACATCTCCATTCTCGGATATGATCAGAGATATGGTCCGTTGTTGTCTGTTCGAAATTGGCGAGCAGCTCTATACCAACGTCATATCTCATAGGTAACTAGAAATGGCTAAGGAAGGCCATTTCCAGTTCGCCAAAAGAAGAGTATCTTGAGCAATCAAGATCGATGTACCATTTCACGGCACTCCCAATAAGAGTACGTTGAAACAATCACAATTGTATGGAGTCATCTTTCAATGAGTTAGATGAGCACCAAAGATGAACGGTAGTCACATGATCACCTGGATATTCATTAGGCTTGGCCTCGAACTTTGGAATATTCGAAGGTAACTTCATCGGCATAGGAGGCCAACGTGGATTGTGACAAATAGGATCATTTAACAACCTTGTCAAATCTGGCAAGTGTAACGTCGCCAGGAATGGTAGTTTGGGTTGCTACTGATAACCTGGGAAAAAGGGTCCTGGAGTTTGACTGGCACCAGGTTGCCAGAAAAAGTTTGGCTGCTGGCCTGGATTCTAGTAGAAACCATGGCCTTGACCAGCGTAAGTATTTTTCATCTGTGGAGACATCATTGGTTGATTTCCCAAGAAGGACATAGAGTGTTGGGCATGCATCGTGTTCGAAGGACTTTGGGAAGGATTACCCCATGCCGGTCCTGCTAGGAGAGGCATAATAGTCTGTCTAGGGTTCCATTGACTGTGGAAAGAATTACCCCAGAATGACCAGAGGAGGGAATGGATCCTTGTCCTGAGTTCCAAGGTCTTTCTATGTGTGCCCCCTGTGCAGGAATAGTACCCTGCGCAGGGGTAGATTGTCCAAAAATGGGGTTGCCCCCAGTTGGAAAAGTGGCTGATGAGAAAGTGTTATTACCAAATGTCTCGTTCCAAGAAAATGGTGTCGAACCTACCAGCATACTGTGCGCAGGTGTTCCTTGACTCCCTGCTCCAAATAAACTAGTGTGTGTAAGCTGCCCAGCGGACTACTGATGCGGACCACCAAGCGAAGGGGACGAAGGAGGAATATGACCTCCTGCCTAAGGAAAAGCGTTAAAAGGGACAGGAATTCCCCCAAGGTGACCTTGTAGAGGAGCGTTAGAGCTCCCTTCCCCCAGACCCAAAGTCTGTAAAGTGGAGTAGGTTAGTGCAGGACTTGTACCTGAACTAGGCATAGCATATGAAAATGGAGGGCCTGTCGCACTAGGTGTGAAGAGGGTTATGGCCGCCGCCATAGACGGGTTCGGTCCACTGTGCAACATAGTTGCGGATGAGACCATGGTGGCTCAGACTGACGATGGTAGGTTAGGAGATGACTCTCCTATGGTAACAACTATGGTGGGAATTTAAGAATTCCCAGAAGAAGTAACAAAATTTGTTTACATAGTTGTGTGAGGCATTGTCTAGCGTTCGTGAAATTGGATTGGTACAATAAACAGTGCCAAGATATCAGTGGTTGAGGTTTCAACTGAGCCAAGAGTGGTGGTTGATTCCTCCAGGAGTTGTTCGGGCACAAAGGTTTGTAACCCGGTCGCTTCAAAAGACCCTTGTTGGTCTAGCTTCCACCTTAATGGTGGCGGGGGTGGCTCCAGTGTAACCGGCGGTAGGACAAGAAGCCTTCGTGACCGGTGGAGCTTGGGATCCTCCACTGTGTGAGAAGATACAAGACATGCTAAGGTATTCTAAGTGTTCAAAAGTAACACACACTAAAATAAAATCCCCTAAGAGATAAGACAAGCAATCACTAAACTATTTGGAAGAACAGTTACAACAACCAACACTAGAGAAACTTACCGGTGCAAGTGCAACTCGAACATGGAAGAACCCTCCGAGTATAATCTACAAAGCATGGCCCAATGTCTGTCCTAGATACCGCGGTATACCCCCGCAGTCACCTGTGTATGTCCCTAAAATGATTGGCAACTAGGTTGCCAGCACGCGAACAATCACCAGGTGGGTACAATAAAAAGTCAAGTAGACCACAATGAGCAGGGTATCAAGCCCAAAACCTGTCAAGGGTATCGAAATCAAATGGTATGGAATAAAACTAAGGACCTTGAATGGATTCGAGACCCACGAAGCCCTGTGGAAAATGAAAACGACAGAATCCCAAAACAAGCCCTCGATATGTGTCCTCCACTACGATTGGTCCGGCTTTGGAGGGGTTATCTCCGCTACCTTTCCGCATGCGACCTCGTGTTTATCCCCTATGTTAGAGGGGGGTCTCGGATAACTTCCACGAAACTGGACTTAGACACTCCCTATATCAGACTCTAATGTTTGGTTTTGAATGGCCTTGAAGAGTTTCCTCTCCAACCTAATCCAAGGCCCTAGTCCTGAACTAGTTTGTGAACCCTACAAACATAAAAGTCTAGTAGATTTTAAAATTAGCGTTAATTTTATGGATTTATCTTATGTCAAGGGGTATGAGGGTGAAACTGATGATGTGTAAAGATGAAAGAAAAAATGAATGAAAAAGCTAGAAACAAATTTTTTTTACTAAATGCAAAATTTCAACAACTTTTCACAAAGAAAGATCTCTTTTTTTTTTTTTTTCTAAGATTTTATACAACAAAATCAAAGGAATTTTTCTCGACTACGAGCTACTTATGATTTAAGTGAACTGCAAAAAAACTTACGAAATAAAAATACTTTTCCCTAGCTAATGATGCAGAAACACACTCTTCAACCAAAGAAAAAAAAATGAAAAGAGATTTTTTATTTATTTAAGTGCTAGTAAAGAAAAAAAGGGAAAATAACGACAAGCAAAAAACCAAGAAAAACAAATTATGGATTAAAGCGCAGATCGCAAAGAATCAGAGTAAAAAATCACACAATGGAAATAAAAAAACAAAGACTCTCACGCTTGTCTAAAAACCATAAATTATTTATTTATTTTTTATTTTCTGTCAACTATTAACTGAGCAAAAGCAGGCTAAGGGTAAGATGACCTAACCTACTGACTGTTCAAACCTAGACTCAAATAGCTGAGAGGAATACTTCTTATCAAAGGAGGGGATGACTGCCCCACCCTGAACAAAAAGTAGCATGTCCAAGCACGCGACTGTCACTAAAATAGCATGCGTGCAAACGCGTGCTGAACAGAGATGGAAAGCGTGTACACACGGGCTGACCTTGTATAGGCCATGTGTATATCTAAATTCTAAGGAAAAATATGAAAACAGGAAGTCCAGACCAAGAAGAGGCCTCTGGTATTGATAACCAGGGTCCCTTGAAGGCTTGGATGCTCTTTCTAACAGAAAAGACAAATAATGCAAGGAATAATAAGGCGAAAAAAGGCAATCTCAGATAGAACTATGAACCAGCAAGACTCAGACAAGATTCCAGAAAACCCCCTAAGAATGTGTAATTCTGACAGGGAAGAGGAGGACTGCCTCTAAGGTTCTCTGAACTCCTACACGCTACTGCTATCTCTACAGCTAGCGTTCACACGCGGGCTGTCAGAGGATAGGGTGCAGGTACATGCGTGTAGGCCGTGTGTACCTCTGTGTGTCCCGAAAACTACAGTCAAGAAAAAGTCAGGGAAAACTGGTATGGAAAACCAGACTCCCTGCTAGCTCAGACCTTACAGAAAAAGACAGGCAAATAAAAAAAATAGAAAACCTAGTCTTTAAACTACCCAAAAACTTAAATAAATCCAGGAAATCTAAAGAGTATTCTCCCCAGTATGGTCGCCAATTCTGTTGTTGGGAAAAACACCCTATGGACTAGCAAATCAGAGTCGGACTTGCATGCATATTTGACCAAATAGAAACTACTTTTTTACCTACATCCCAAGATTTAAATCCCTCTTTCACAGTAAATGCATGGAAAAGGACCACCTACCTTATTACTGGCATTCGATGTAGATCCTCCATTGTGCTTGACCACTTGCTTGCGCTGCTCCTTCCAAATATGACCTGCACTCAAGACAAACAACAACTATGCATGCATGCTACTTCTATACTCAAGGGTTAGAAATCAAGCATAAATTAATCAAACCATATTCAATTCATGAATTGGGACGGGAAAAGCATTCTTTTTATTATTCAAAGTGAATCAACTTACAAAAGATGAGACCGGCTACTGCTCCTTGAACCTGATCCTGGGCTCCTCTTCCCCTATCCTTCAACTACTTTGCGTTAAATCTCCTTTGGCATGAGTAAAGGCTAAAGGGTTGGGACAATGGATTACATAAATGGGCAAAGTTTCTTCGCTATATTTTTTCCTCTTCCAAATGGTACCCCTACCCCTTCTTTTATAGGCTAGAAGGAGCTAGGGTTTTGGATGAACCCTCGTCCATGCATGGCCGGGAGTTTCAGTTAACTGACCCTTAGCTTTTTGTTCTATTGGCAACTTTCCTTTTTTTGTGCTTTGTTAGGTACACGCGGGTTGTTGTGAGTCATCCAGCGTGCACACACATGCAGTAATGGGTTAGGGTGCATGGGCCTTGACACAAGAGGATTTTCAAAGAGTTGTTCATCAGAGTTTTGGCAAAGAAGGGATATGAGTTTGCCTGATGCCAAGTAAGCATGTGTGGTGCAATTTAGGGTTATAACAAAGAGGAGGCAAAGACAAGTTGGGCCAGCCATGATGTTGGGATACTGTCGAGTGGACAATCTCCTGCCATCCATCATTTTAGGGGACCTCAGGTTGTAATGAGACATGAGGAGGTACAGGGATACCGGGTTCTTGTGGGGCTTGGAAAGGAGGCCTTTCAGGCCTAGGTTGGACTATTCCCTGCCATATCCAATTGAAGAATTCAACATGAAACAATTGACCAATCTCTTCTGAATCAATGTCAAAATGTATGGAGAACCTAGGCCTTCTTGGGCCTCAGTTCCAATTACCTCTACCTCTATTTCCTTGGCCATGGCTACCTCGACTGAAAAAAACTCATCATGCATGCATGATCAATTAGAAAATAGTCTTTTAAATAACCATACATGAAAACTCTATAAAAATATGAAATAAATTTGGCTCAGCAATGTATCATACTCATGCAATCCAATTCATACAAATTGTTTCATCGTTAATCAATGAGCAGGGGGGAAAAAAGGTTATGGGATATGTGAGGGAGTTTTATTGAGTGAAAATATGATATAATGAGGGGGATAAGACATGGTCACTACTCAATGAAAAAAAAAATCAACTGTAAATAAAACCAATAAAACCTCACTACAATCCACACAAGACACTGCCACCTTCATCTTCTTTAACACAAAAATTCTCTTAACTATAATCAATCTCAGAACAGGGAATGAAAAAATGAATATGGGAGGTGTCGGGGTTTGTAATTAGAAGAAAGTGAAATAATGGAAGGGAAGAAGAATGATTATTTTTCATGAAATTAATTCAGTGATCCATAAAACATTCTATGAAAAGAGATGCATCAACCATCAATCATTTGACCAAATAATATTTTTTGTGCATTTAACTAGTCCACTGTTCATAATCAAATATCCAACACAGTGCCATCACAAGACAATAGGCATTCCACACAATCTATAAGAAGGATTGTGTTCCCTTGTTTGCATCTTATAACAATTTCAAACAGTAGCCATTCCACTATGTTAACCATCAAAATCAACCACTTCCCATGCATTTCAATCCATAATAATACTCAAAAGTCATGTTTTCGAATTAACAATGAAGTCAATATCACTGCAATCGGGCCTATCATTTAAATGAAATGATATTCGTTAAACATATATAGGAAGTAACCAAAAAAATCCAGGCCAAATTGCCACACCCGAATTGACAATTAAACATACAACCCACAGTCACAATTTCGACACAAGCTATGCACTGGGTAATTTGCCCAAGAAATGTAGTTCTGGCATTGTAAAAAAAAAACAATTCAATGTGACTTAAAAACTGGACCATCCATCCAACACGAAGAGGTATCAACAACAAGCATGTCTCAACAATTGATCGGGATGCAAAAAAACATGCTCAAAACTTTGTGAGTATCTATGACTATGAGAACTCAAGACTTATATGTTATACACAGTGCACAACCAACAAAACCCCATAATGCAACAATTCCACTTTAAGAAAAACAAACACACATTCACGGTAATAACTCAACATATCATGTTGAGCCATCGATTTAATATAACATTTCTTCGATTTAGTCACACCGTGATCGAATATGTTGTGTGAAATTAGGCTTATACAATAAAACAAGCATAAGGATGCAGTGGATGTACTCTCTACAGTCATCCAGTTCAATAGTCATTTGGCCCTAAAGAAAACCATAGTTACCACGTCCACTATTTCATTTTGCAAAACACCATACACACAACGCGACATGCGTGAGAACATAAATCATTTGTAACCAATTCCATCTAATCACCCAACAATCATTAGTGCCAATGCCAGTGACTATGTATCAACCAAACAATTCACCAATGTTGTAAAAACTCCATCAACCAATGAAGCTGTGGAAACTATGTATACCCATGCATCAAATCAAATTGGGGAAGAGGCCTTTTCCATTAACAATATTGAGTTAATAACATAAGAAGAGTGATTGTGTACTTTGAAAGTGTAATTGGAAATGAGTGGTTTATCATTATTATCACAAAAGTAGTAACTAAATGCTAAACCAACACGGCTGCCATACCACTAACTGGGCGAGCTCGTATTCAAAGTAATCAACCACAATAACCCATAGAAACTTGACAGGGATGGAAATATCCTCTATAAAACTCCTTGTAATGGTGGAAACTTCAAGGCCAAGGGTGTGAACACAGAGAGAGCCATGATTCATTTGTGGACAGGTAACAATCCATGGCAGGGGGGCATAATAAAAGGTGAGGCTCCCATTCATCCCAACAATTATATTTAATGCACGCAGGGTATAACCCTCATGTTATTTGTTTAAAATACCACAATACTAAGGTGAAGATAGGGTCAAGTTAAGAACATGACACTCACTTCATGACCCTTAGTGGTGGAAATAACCAATGCCCAAGTGAACGAAACACAGTTCCGCAGGAGACCTTCAACTACCAACCCCATAAAAGCCAAAGACTGGCTTTAGTGACAAATGTGTGCAGATATCCATCCACCCAAGACTAAACAAAAACCCTCCAACTAAACCAACAACGATAATAGAGAGATATCACCCAGGAAGACCAATAACCCTTACCAACTCAAAACTATTACAGGAAAAACCATACATTATTCATTCCAAGAACCCAAATTTCACACAGTTGCAACACTTAGGAAAAAACAACCCAATACACCTAAGCCAATAATCATTTCATAACCAGAGCAGAGTCACGAATGGCCAAAAAATGGACATACCTGTAATCGAATTCCTTAAACGAGAGTTGGCCGAGCGGTTCTTCCCTGCTAAAAATCCAGAGCCTAACCATAGCAGCAAGATTGAACAATAGCCTGACTAGGGTGGTGGCTAACAGGACGAGTAAAGGTGACGTGCAGTAAATGCACGTTGCCTCTACCCATAATGCATTAATTCATCAGTACATGCCAACACATTAACCATTAATCAAACAATGTATCAAAACCTCTACCACATTAAAAACCAATAGCACGACTTATGTCATAACATAATTCAAGTCCCATATAATTCAACCATTCTCATAACCAACAACACTATCACCTTGCCAAATGCACCACCAACATTCCATATCATATGTATTTTAACCATAACCCAATCAAAATTGCATAACCATTTACTTGTTATCTAGGCTTTAACAATAATTGTTAATTCTTTCATGCATGTAGTATAGTGAATATGATAGCTTTAAAGTGTCCCCCCTTGCAATTTTTTATTTCTTTCCAATTGTTTGCATGTAGTATAGTAAAATTGTTGAATTAGATCCCATTTGTTATAGTATTCTTTACTTCTCTCAAAATTGTCCTTCATGCAATTTCACTAACATGCTTGTTGTGTAGGTGCGATAAGAACAAAATAGCAAAGGTTGTAGTAACATCAGGAATCAACACCTCATAAGATCAAATCATAACAAATAAAAACAATATCTCTTCAACCATGTAAGTCATGTCGCATATCATCACAACATAAAAAGTGAACATATATGATCTTCAATAGTTCAAGGGGGTCCCACCTACTAGTATTATTTAGTTTTTTATAATAATAGGCTTTAGCAACACTTTACGGGAAAAACTTCGTTCACAATTTCAATCGTCAACGGGGTCGAGACTCATAAACAACATGAAGTTTCCACATATATGGTTGGCCCAGAACTAAATCACATACATCAAGAGGGGAAACATCACACACTACCTCATCCTTGAAGGGATAGATGTCATAGGACAGGTGGCATTGTTGGTTGACATGAAGATCGCGTCCCTGGTGAAGCAACCCAATGTTGTATGGTTGCAAGTGTGGTGTTGTCGACAACCCCAACTATTTGACAAACTCAATTGAGATGAGGTTCTTCTGGATGTCTCTATCAACAATGAAATGAAATGGGGTCTTGTTCACCCACATATGTGAATGGAATAGGTGCTCCCCCTCTTCAGGATCTACTAGTTCTTCTGGTTGAATTGTTGTGATAGAGAAAGTAGGAGTGGGGTCTGCATCGATGATCTGTCTTTTTTCATTATTTTCTGGATCAGATTTAGAATTAGGGTTTGACTCCTTGTCTTTGATCTCGGCCACCAATGATTTTTTTGAGCGACATTCATCAGTGTTGTTCTAGGGGATTTTGTGAAAGTCACACCACTTCCCAGTGTCATTCTTCATATTTCCCTTACCCTTATTTTCATGTGTCTTGGACTAGTTGTCAGGAGGATGTCGGTTAGGGATGTCTTTATCATTCTTTTGTTGTTGTGTATTTGAAGACCTGAACTCCCATTTGTTTTGGTGCCTAAATTTCTGCTTGATTTTGACATCATGTCGATAGGCATCTCCCAATGATGATATTTTTAGGAAATCCATTTTCGGTTTGGATGTATCTATACAGAGCCCAACGATATTTCAGAACCGGATGTCACTCATAGTCTTTGTTACCCATCTTTTTACGCAAGGAATGGAAAGTATTTGTGAACTCCAAAACTATTTGGATATTCTCTTGTCGCAGTGTGGTCCATCTCATGTACTAGTATTCATAGTTATCAACAGGGTAATTGTTAGGATATTTAGACACTTAGGAGTTAGTTAAGATCTACTTGGTCTAATATGTCGTTAGGTAAAAGTGTGTTTCTTTAGTATGCATTAGTATGCATTTGTAGTTAGGCAATCCGACGGTCACGATATGTTCCCGA
>ML809578.1:18061-28588 GCA_009831015.1 Picea engelmannii | reverse complement strand
CGCGTTGGCTGGGGCCGTGGATGTTTCCCCGTAGGGGTTTTACCACGTGAAAACATCGGTGTGTTGATCTTTGATCTGGTTATGTGAGTGGTTACTGAAGGTGTTCGTCCTCTGTTGGAATACCTGTGTTGTCGAACAGTAATATTGTTCTTTAACCACATCCCAAAAAAATCCAAAGTGGGCTCGACCCCGTATTTTCCAGATTCCTCTGTGGAATTTTTCTCCAAGTAAGTTTACCACCAATGTTTGACATGGGGGATAACCTTTAGGAGTTAAAAGGTGATCTTTTCCCTATTAGAAAAATTGTGAACAGAGAAATAACCTTCTAGCAAATTTAACCATTTTTCTAGAGAATCCACATCTATTTGACCTTCAAATACGGGAATATCAAAATTAACTTATATCTTGAAGGGAGAGGTTCCTCCAAAATGGTTGCTTGATGAAGATGTATATGTTTCTATCAGTAGACGTTGAAGGATGTGGGAAAAATTATCCATCATTTCGTCCCTCTGTCGCGTGAGAGCTTTCTCAAGAAATAAGTTAATAGAATATTCAGCTCTGCCATTTTTATTTCTTCCATAGTGGAGGGTTTCTTGGGCATGCAATAGTGATTGTCCTCAAGAGAGACAATCTCAAGACCCAACTTTCTATACTCGAACCTTGTTGGGGACATGCATTGAAAAATGATCAAGAGAAACCTGCTCTGATACCATTGATTCATATTTATGAGAAGATCAAAATGAAAGAAAAGATATTACAATGAAACACAGAATTATTTCCAGAAATAGGGAACTACAGTAATACATGAATTCTATTAATGAAATAAATTTAGAGATATTATAAAAATACAGAGTGAAATACTTGCTAGAATGGTGGAAGCTTATCTCTGAGAAGAGATGTCACGACTATGCTCATTCAGAAGAAGATGATTACAATGAGGCTTTCAGGGAATTTTTATAATAAACATGAATTCCAAAACCCTAGACATCCAAAAACCTAACACTAGGAGATGAAGCGCCAAAAGTCATGTGGGCCCCATTGGGGTAAGTTAGTACATCAACTTCTCGGGGTCGTAACTTTTGCATATGATCTTTGTTTTAGGCATGTGATAGCCCATTGGAAAGGTATTTTCAAGAAATACACATTACTCTTTGACTTTATCCACATTTGTTTTGTGGCAAGCCCAAAAACCATCGTTTAGGGCCTTAAAACGACCCCGGAAATATAGAAAGATGTATTGAGATGAATACTACCAAAATATGCCATTTGGACTAGATGGGCGGCTACCAATATCCACCTGGATGTTTTGTAGGGATTCAATATAGCCTCAGTAGTGAATAACCCATATTTACAAAGAAATTTCCCCATTAATGAGAAACGTGTTGAACTAAAAACTATTAAGATGAGCTAGTTAGAATTTGGAACATGTGGCTGGCCACCAACATCCACCTAGATCAGTCCTCCTCCCTTAGGAATAAATGGTCTCCATTGAGTTGAGTTCCAGGGGAAGAGGGGAAAGTGTTTGTTGAATATGAATCTTGGTGAGTTGCATGCCTTGCTGGAGAAGTTACGTTGCTTGGTCTATGGACGGTTGTCATGAACCTTTTGTTGGAAGGGTTGATTCTATTCCACCAACCTGTTGTCTCTGGGCTTGAAGGGGAATTGTGTAGGCACCATCATAGGTGAAGAAACAATATCTTATTTCTCTTATGAAATCTTCTTCTATTGGATAGAAGGTGTTGAGGCTATAGCGGTTGCAATGGCCTTTTGTGCATCCTTTGAAGAGACTGTGAAGAGGATGAATTTTGCAGCATGAGAGATTACCTCGCGACATTGTTTTAGTGGAACAATAGTCAAAACTACCTCTAGTATCTTGTAGAGTTGACCCCCAAAAGTAATAATGAAACCATGGGGCTAAGACTCATAAATAACATAACATTTCCACATATATGGTTGGCCAAAAAAACATCATGGACATCAAGAGGGTCCACATCACACACTTCCTCATCCTTGAAGGGATAGATGCCATAGGACAAGTGGCACTATTGGATGACACAGAGATATCATCCCTGGTGAATCCACCCAACATTGTATGGGTGCAGTTGTGGTGTTGTTTACAACCCCACCTATTTAATGACCTCAACTGAGATGAGGTTCTTTTGGATGCCACTATCAACAATGAAATGAAAAGACTATGTTGTGGCATCAAAGACTGGGACATATCGGAGAGAAGGACCTTCGAGTAGTACACATGGTAAGTGTATGGTTGAAGGTATGTCCAATTACTCTCTGAATTTTGATTTCATTGAACATTTATTATATGGGAAGAAGAATTGGGTAAGATTCCCCTCTTGTGCTAGGAGGGAAGGTGTAACAAACATAAATATATATAGAATATATAAAAAAATAATCATTAAATAATAACAATTAATACATCATGATGAAAATATATGCCTTATCCAAAAGACATGTCTATTAATTAAAGGGTACCCTTGTGTGGGTATATATGACCATCATTTTCATTGTAATCAAATATCTTATTCTTATACATTTTACTCAATATAATATTATCTCATCCTAAATGGATTACCTTATTCTATCCTACTTAAATTGGATATTCTTATAATTGTCAAACAAATTTGTTTGTCATAGAAGGGGGAGTATTATAGTCGGTGCACACTCATGTGTTTAGACTTGTATCGATTCCTTCATTGGGTAAATTTGTGTGCTATGTCTAATTTAGAGATGAATTATTGAGGAATACATGGATTAATGTCACCGGGAAGAAATATGATGTCTTTGACAAATTTAAATAGTTTGAGGCTCTTATGGAAAATTAAACAGAGAAGAAAATTAAGGTGTCGAGGATAGATAATGATGTAGAACTCCGTGGAATGAATTCAAGGAATTATGTAAAATTCGTAGTATAGAAAGGAAGAAGGATAAATTATACACACCTCAGTAGAATCAATTTTCATAAAGGATGAACAAGACGTTGATTGAAAAATAAAAAAACATGCTCAATGGTGCTCGGTTAGGATAGGAATTTTGGGCAAAGCAAGTATATATTGTTTGTTACATGGTAAATCAATCACCTTCATTAGCGTTGGATGACAAGACTCCACACAAGGTATGGAATGGAAAGAAACCATTTCTTAAACATATCAGGGTTTTTGGTTGTGATGCTTATGTACACATTTAAAAGGAAAACATGAGTACGATGGATAAAAAGGATAAAAAGTGTATATTTATTGGCTTTAAAGATCATCTAAAAGGTTATAATATTTGGAACCCAAAAACTAAGAAGGTAGTGTATAGTTGATATATGGTATTTAAGGAAATAAAATATGTTTTCAAAAAAGAAGTAATACCAAGGGAGGAAGAACCAGAGAAAACAAAGTTTGAATTGAAGGATAATGAATCAAACTCTATACAAGAACAAGAATAAGAAGAAGAAGAGCCTCATAATCTAGTATTGAGGAGATTGGCTCGGGAAAACAGGCAACTGGAAAGGTATACTCTGCCTGATTTCCATTAAACATTTTCTTTCTTTATTACTAATGATGGCCCTACAACTATTAGGGAGGAAGTGGATTTAGAGGATGGAAAACTCTAGAAAAAGGCCATGGTTAAAGAAATGGAATCCTTGGAGAATAATCAAGATTAGTATCTAGTGGAGTTGTAAACTAGAAGAAATCCCATTGGAAGCAAATGGTTTTTAAGAAGAATTTGAATACAAAAGGAAAAGTGGAGAAATACAAAGCTTGGTTAGTAGAAAAAGGTTATTCCTAGGTAGAGGGAATTGAATTTGGTGAAAAGTTTTCTCACGTTTCGAGGTTAACCTCTATTAAATTTATTTTATCTATTTTGTTTCTTTCGATTTTGAAGTATAACATATGGATGTGAAAACAACATTCCTACATGGGGATATGGAAGAAGAAATATACATGAAGTAGCTAGAAGGATTTGTAATGAAGGGAAATAAAGATTCAGTATGCAAGATGAAAACGTCCATGTATGGGTTAAAGAAATCACCAAGGATGTGGTATAAGAATGTGATACTTATTTATTGGGAATTGGATTCACAAGGAGAAAAGTTTATCACCATGTGTATTTCGAATTAGTATGTGATCATATTATTTATTTGGTCTTGTATGTGGATGATATGTTACTAATAGGAAACGACAAGGAAATTATTTAGGGTGTGAAAACTCAGTTGTCCTCTAAATTTGACATGAAATATCTTGGTGTTGCAAACTTTATTTTGGGCATGTAAATTAAAAGAGATAGGTAAAATAAGAAACTCTAGTTGAATCAAAGAAATTATGTTGAGTCAATATTGTAGAGGTTTAATGTGCAGGAATGTATACCGGTCAAGGTCCCTATTCTTGTAGGTGTAAAGTTATCTATATATTAGTGTACCAAGACAAAGGAAGAGGAAGAGGAATTGTATCATGCTTTGTATGCTAGTATTGTTGATATTTTGATGTATGCAATGGTCTATACTAGACCGAACATTGCACATGCAGTTGGAATTTTGAGCAGGTATATGTCAAAACTAGGAAAGGAGAATTGGAAAACAACAACAACAGATCACTACTAGTTGTGGATTGTGCTACCAATGAAGAACATGATTAGACAGAGTGTTGGACATGCATGGATTTGTTGATGCATACTGGGATAGAGATATGGATCATACAATATCTACAAGTGGGTATGTGTTTAACCTATTTGGAGGAGCAATAAGTTGGATGAGAAAAAAACATACCATAGTGGTAGTCTCAACTACAAAGGTTGAATACATGGAAGCAACTCATGCAAGAAAGGAAGAAGTATGGTTATAGAGATTGTGCTTAGGTATTGGGTGGTACAACAAGTTGTAAGGATAGATTGTGACATTTATAGTGCAATATTCCTAGTGAGGAACCCAACTTGTCATTCTAATAGAAATCATATCGATGTTTAGTATAATGTTTTCATAAACATGGTTGAAGAGAAGAAGGTATCGTTGGTAAAGGTGGACACTTTGGAGAATGTTGAAGATTCATTAAAAAAATCTATGGGAACTGATAATTTCTCTTGGTGTAGAGAATCAATGGCTATTTTTTCCCTGGATTTGTGATCATGAAAGTTTGTGCCCTATATGCAAACAAAACAATAAGTGGGAGAATGTTGGGTATGTGTTATATTCTTGGGTGATTTTTCTTGTTTGGTAGTTTGGTGGTGCATGGTGTTTGAGCCTATGGTTTTCTAATTTTGGTTAAGGAATTAGGGTTGTAGTCTAATCCAAGTCAAGGATTAGGGTTTTGGATGCCACGAGAACCTATATATTGTATTGTAAACAATGAATTTGGATGATGATGATGAATACGGATTATAGGTGTAGCTCTAACCAAGTTGTTGGTTTTCCTAGTTTGGGTTTCCATAGTAAATATATATGTATATGTGTGATTTCAATTATTTTCTTTTATGTTTTAAGAATATGCGTGTGCATTTTATTACTGTAAAAGGTTTAAAAACTTAGAATAGCAACAAAAACATTATATTTTATTGGCCTCGTATCCTCTTATCCTATATTTGAACAATGAGGACATGGAGCATTCCCTTTTAAAAAATCACATAGAAAATCATAGGACAAACATTTATGAAGGGATTAAACATATAATTTTCTACTTAATGGCAATTTTCTACCCATATTGATATTTTTTTTGTTTTTTAAAATCAGAATGGAAATATTGTATTATAAAAAATGTTGTAGACTAGCTAAAAATTTGACATAGATCTATCAAGTGCTTCAAAAGGAAAAAATAAGTAGTTATTTATTGCTACATGAAGTAGTTTTCAATAGAATACATAACATTTTTTCTAAGAGTTCTTGCATTATGCTTTCTTGAAAAAAACTCCTAATACCCTAATAACACTAAAAAACATAAGAGAACATATATCTTAATGAAAAACATGATTATTTTTTTCTTCATCTTAGCTAACATTGAGGGGGAAGAGTTATGTTGTTCTATATCCATCGTCTCATTTAGCTGGTGAACTGTTTCATCCTCTTTATATTCAACTTGGACATAGATGTTCGATGCCCTATTATTAGAGGTTGTTGACAAGGATTCCTTTCAAAGGTTCATAGAGAAATTTCGCAATATATTACATTCAAATTCAAGGATGTCAATTCCCTGCTTCTGATGGACCAAAAGACTCATAATGTTGACATGTTTAGAGACACAATGGTGTTCAATTTCCTGAATCTTCATTGTCATAGAGAGAAACAAACTCCTATTGGAATGGATGATCTCTTCATGCCTTTATAAGACTCACCTAAATTCTTGGATATCCCTATTGTCCATTCTTTCTTTCTCTACTATATCAACTAGATAAGGAGTGCCTAAGATAGAAATAGAGAATCTGTACAATTGTATTTCCTTGCAATCTCAAT
Source organism: Picea engelmannii (assembly GCA_009831015.1). NCBI lineage: Eukaryota > Viridiplantae > Streptophyta > Pinopsida > Pinales > Pinaceae > Picea > Picea engelmannii. The sequence continues at coordinate 22,146 of ML809578.1, read as the reverse complement.
CTAAGAATGCAGAGACAACTTGTATTATGGATCACTCCAACAAATTCAAAACTAATGGAAGGAAACCTGGGAGTTAGTACCAAATAAAAAATGAAATGGAGGAAGTAACTTAGAAAATAATTTCTATGCTAGGGGTGATAACTAGCCACAAAAAAATTCCAACCATAAGTTGAGACCACTTCCTTGAAGATAAAACTCCAAACTTACAATTTACTTCGATCATATACCAACATTCAAATATGAAATGCAATGCCCAAATAGGTGAAACCAAAAGTTCCCATGGGAATAGACCCAAAATTGACCTTAAGAAAAAGGAGAACCAAACCAAAAGATAACTAATACATAATTACATTGTTACATAATGGGAAGCAAGCTTAACTAAAACCATTATCCCCAGTTTCCATGATGGCCAACACAATTATTTCTTAATGGAGAAGTTTATTCATTAAATTCCATATTGAGTTGACAAACATCCCAAGGATGGAGTTGTCAGGAAATGTAGGACACTTCCACACTAATCCTAGTAGAAGTGAAGAATAATTTAATGAAGAACGTAAATGACACAAGAAATCACACAATACACCGAGATTTTACCCTAGAACTCTTAACCGGGAGAAACTAGCATTCCTTTTAGTGTCCTGCTCTCTTGTTGTCTTATTCGTTAAGAATAAAAGGTTACATGTCTAACCTTGGTCCACACCTAATAAAAAATTGAAATCATACCCTCTTGCAGAAGAAAGGACAACCCTGTATCCAATTTGGATTACATATTCATTACCAACAACCTATACCTACAAATTCATTAACCTGCATAAGTTTATTACATGATTACAAAAATAGCCTTTACAGCCTTACAACATGCCTCTTTATAATATTTACAACAGGAAAAACCATAAATATTGGTGCCCAGAAATGGTTACAGATCTATGCATATCTTTGGCTACAAATCCTGTGAATCCGAGGATTATGTTATAGTTAGGTTACCATTCAACTACCAGTCGTTTGCTTTACCGTCAATATCTTCGACTTCGACTTTTCCTTATCAACTCCCTCGAACTTTGACTTTCTGTCAATCCACCTCGACCTTCGACCATGAGTCGATCTACCTCGACTCGACTTTCACCATAAAGAATATAAAAACCCAACATTCCCCCACCTGTTGTCTTCTTTGTTGAAATAGGAGATTCCTAAACTTTCGTTCACAAACCCAGGGTAGAAATTCCAGTTTCCTCTCTGCACCAAGAGAACTTCACAACACTCACTAACTTGGTTAATGAGTTTTCTATGTTTTCCAACGTGTCTACCTTATCCAGTAGCACCATGTTACTTTCCACAATATATCTCAAAAAATGGTATTATACATCAATTTGCTTAGTCTTTGAATGATAAGAAGGGTTCTTTTCTAGAAATATTGCACTTTGACTGTTGCAAATCACCTTCATAGCTCTCTTCCAAAACCCGATTCCTTAACACAACCTTTGAAGCCATATCACTTCTTTTCTTCCAAGAGTGGACGCCATGTATTCAGATTTTGTTTTTGACAAGGCTATGACCGCCTGTCGCTTACTCATCCATCTTATTGCTCCAAGAAACATATTGAAGACATATATGTTGTTTGACCTTTGTCGATCCGTATTTCTAGCCTAGTTGTCGTCGACAAAGCCATGTACATCTACTTTACCATTGTGACCTCTAGGTTTTCCTTGGTATAAAATAGCATATTCCTTTGTGCCACATAAATAACTGAATACTCTCTTGAGAGATGTCTAGTGCTCCTTTCCAGGTATTGACATGCCTTCTCAACACTCCCACTGCATGTGAAATGTTTGGTCTAGTGTAGACCATCGCATATAGTAGACTACCAACAACACTTTCACAAGGAACATGTGCCATGAAATATATTTATTCTTTTGTCTTTGGACACTATTCAACATAAATAATTTCTCCCACGGGCATTGGCACCTTCACCAATTTGTAATCCTGGATGTTGAAATTCTTCAAAACTATTTCAATATACATTTTCTAATTCAACCAAAGATTTCTAATGTCTTGATCTCTCTTAATATCCATTCCTAGAATGAATTTATCTACACCAAGATCCTTCATGTTGAACTTGGAGGGAACCTTCTTCTTTAGTTCCTTTATTGCATCCATTTTGTTTCCAATCAACAACATGTCATTGACATACAAAGATACATATATGAAACGTCCACCTTCTTCCTTGGAATATACACAGTGATAATTTTTTCTTCTCACAAATCCCAAACTAAGGATGACTAAGGATGTAAGTGTCAAACTTCTGGTACCACATCCTTGGCGATTGATTTAGATCATAAAGGGATATTTTGAGTTTGCATACCAACTCTTGCTTTCCCTTTACTACAAATCCTTCTGGTTTCTTCATGTATATTTCTTCTTCTAGTTCCCCATGTAGGAATGTTGTATTCATATCCATATATTTATCTCCATATCAAATACTACAGCCAGAGACATTAGTACTCTAATGGAAGTTAGTTTTGCAGCAGGCCAAAAAATCTCACCAAAATTGACTCCCTCGACTTGAAATAACCTTTCGCTACCAGTCGAGCTTTGAACTTCTTGACTTGTCCTGCTCCATTCATCTTTTTCTTGAATACCCACTTGCTAACAATAAGCTTCCTTCCACTCGGTAACTTGACTAAATCCCATGTCTCATTCTTGTACAAGGATTCCATCTCTTCAACCATGGAATCCTTCCATAGTTTACCCTATGTCGATTTGACTGCCTCATCGACTGACTTGGGCTTATCATCGATGGAATTTAGCATGAATGCGGAATGGAAGTCGAGTGTACTATACCTTTCAACTGGTTTTCTTATTCTTTCTGACCTCCTTACCATTGGATTCAGTTTCTCCACCTCTTCCTCAGATTCAGTCGACTCATCTGAATTGTCTTCTTCATTCCTCATTTCAAACTGCACTGTATCAATATTATTCTTGGTTTAAACAACTTCCTTAGGCTCAGGTTTACCTCCTACTTTTCTAAACACCACATATCAACTGTAAACTTCTCTCCTTGATGCAAGATCCTAGAGATTATATACTTTCATCCCTTATTTATATCCAATAAAAATAAATTTGATGTAACATCCTCATCCACCCATGTCGAGCCATGCTACTCTAGAAAATGATTTCATTCTCTGCTAAACATGTTGTAACATACCCAACATCCAACTAAGTTATGCCACATTAAATTTTCAAGCTGCGTGCAATTAAAACATATACACACAAAACTCTTGCGGAACTTTATATATAAAATGTAAACAGAAAATAACATTCTGTAAATGCACAGATTCATACTGAAATAACATTAAACATATACATTCAACATATACAGGAAATACCCATAAAAATAATGATAGGTATAAACCACACATAGGATAAACCCATAAAAATAAACATGTAAATAATAATGCAACATGTAATTTATCACACAATTGACACTTATCTTGGTAATACTATCACTAATTGTGTGCAAACCTTCCACAAACCACCTAGCCTTAGATCACACTGCTCATCACTCTCAGCAATGGGTCACCCTCGAGATGGGACTAAACTCCACCCGGGTAAAGGGATTCCTAACCAAGATGATGTATCATAGACAACAGGAAAGACCCTGTCATATGTGCCAAATTAAACTAACAACCTACAGTACCTCATTCCCCACATGCATGTCCCACCCTAGGAAGTGTTCCCCTTCTCTGCTCAATATCCCTTCGAATGCCCCACTTCCTTTCCTGGCTTCAGCAACAAGCCAAACAGGAAGCCTCAGAGCCCTATAGTTGTAGTTTATCACCTTCGGAAATAAATTCCCAGCAATTCTCTCACCTTGAGAGTTTTCTCACGGGCCTGAAAACCCTCCTCTTCAATATCACATGGGCATAAGAACCCGCTTCTTTAGTCCATCTCCCAAGATAACCAGCTACACAAACATGTATGGGTACAAATACAGGTTCAGGTACAGTGATCGAAAGGTACGGAGGACAACTGACTGAGTGAGTGAATGATTCTAAAATGATTGAATGGATGAATGAATAATGGAATCC
>ML809578.1:0-18046 GCA_009831015.1 Picea engelmannii | reverse complement strand
TGAACTAAGTTCAAACTATATGTATGTATGTTAGCAACTTGACACTTGTCATGTTGGGAGATACTTTGGCCCACTTGTCCCCATTGTTAGAACTTAGGATAAAATAATTATCCATACTTTATGATCTAAGGAATATTAATATAATATTCCTTTTTGGCTTAAGCTCCCTATCTTAGCCCTTTTTCTTAACATTTATTCCCCCCTTTCCCTAACTAGTGGAGCTTATTCCCCCATACTCTTTTATCATGGTTGGTCTGCACGCAATGATGTATTTTATATTAATGATGAGACATATACAAAAATAGGCTCACTGGCTTTTAACATCTAGGCTCTTCGGCCTAATCAAAACATAATCCTCCTAGCTTATAATAACTGGCTCACAACACAACATATACACAAACGATCCCTGGCCTCAAAATCACGCACACTTAAGTTTGTTGCGCATGGTATCCTAGAATGTGCACACTTCATCATTTTACTATGTAGTACATGTGCACACTATACTATGGAAGGTGCATACAAAAATGATATCAAACAACTCACCATATTACATACCTTTTTATTTACATTTATAATTGGGTTTGGCCTAGGGATATTACATTTGACTTCCTTCTGGTCCATCTTGCTCCTCTTTTCCTTGGGAGCATGCACAAATGCATCAAAACCAAATACTTTGAGATGTGCCACCGAAGGATTCTTACCATACCATACCTCATTTGGAGTCGTGTCGACTAGTACCAATGAAGGAGACATATTTACCAGATACCTTTCATTCTCGAATGCCTCCTAGAATTCATCTGCAAGCCCAACACCACTAAGCATGATCCTTTCCTTATACATCAACGTTCTGTCCATTCTCTCAGCAAATCCATTTTGGGGGGGGTATATCGTGTGGTAGTTTGGCATGCTATGCCACACTAATTAAAAAACTAATCAAATTCCTTTTCACTGAATTCACCACTACTATCAGTCCTCAACACTTTAATCCTCTTCTTTGTTTGGTTTTCCACAAGAGATTTAAATTCATTAAACCTCTCGAAAACCTATGATTTCTTCCTCAAGAAATATATCCATGTCTTCTTGGAAAAATCATCTATGAAGGAGACATAATAAAGGGATCCACCAAGTGAAAGCATTGTAACCAGGACAAACACATCACTATGAACCAGCTCTAGAATCCCATTTTCCCTTGCCACTCCAAATGGGAACCTCACCCGATTTTGTTTTCCATATATATAATGTTCACAAAAGTTGACTTCTAAACCACATTCAAGAAAACCTCCAGCCATACCTTTTCTTTGCACAGATCAAAGTCCTTTTTATCCAATGTGTCCCATCCTCTCATGCCATAACTTTTTCAGGTCAATCTCAACATGTCTTGATGAGTCGGTTTGAACTGACTTGGCTTGAGTCGAGTCGAGTTGATTCAACATCAAGTTGTTTCAAGTCACAATCGAGTCGATTTTAGGAGAAACAATGTTTTTGCATCTAGTCGAGTAGACATTCCCCAACATCTTGTACATGGTACCAATTCAAACTCCTCTCATTAATACCATCACACCTCTGACCATCTTGCACAAATCCTTCTGAAACAGAGTATGCACACCTACATCACTCATCCTTCTGACAGATATCGTGCTTGTTTCCAAACCAAGAATGTGTAGCACACCTTGAAGGGTTATTTTCCTCCCATCCTCTAGTGTTAGTCAGACTCTTCCAAGTCCAACAATTCTGGTTTTTGAGTCATACCCCAAGAACACATCACCCACATCATATCTGTCATACTCACAAAACCATTCTTTATGTGGTGTCATATGATAGGATTCTCCTGATTCGATCAACCAAACATCTTGATCCGACTGCGTACTGGTCGAATCTAGATACACATCACCTCCTTTTTCAGAGGTCATCTTTCTCTCATTCGACTGCTTCTTGTCGGATCCAACACTGGATTATTTTTCCTTCGACATACAATCCTTTTTATAATTCCCAGATTTACCTCATTTCCAACATCTTCACATTGAGTGAACTAGGGATTTAGATATACCCTTTGACTTGAAATTTCTATTGGATAATTTACCTTTATCTATGTCTATCGATCAAACTCTCACTACTAGATCATCTTTGGTCGATCCTTCCATGTTCTTCCAAAAACCAAGAATCAACCACGTCCTCTAGCACTAACGTGGTAGTATTACTCCCAATATACACGACTAAGCTATCCCAGGAGTCTGGAAAAGAACATAATAGGTTGATACACTTCTCCTCATCGGTGATATTAATATCCATAGATGATAAATAGCTTAACACAGTGTAAATTCATTTAAATTCTCAGTCACTGAACTTCCATCACTCATCCTCAGAAGATACAATTTCTTTATGAGAAACAACTTATTTACTAGATATTTAGACTGGTATAAGATTCCCATCTCATCCCACTATTTCTTGGTCAAATATTCACCCAAGACATTCAACAACATCAAATGATCTGCAAGACACATCCAAATTTTACTTCTTTCTCTTCTTTCGAGTTTCTCCCATTCTTCCGTCGACATTCCTGTTAGCGGGGTACCTGGACATACTGATGTCCATTGTTCTTGATCCATAAGAAGATATTCCATTTTAAGCTTCCAAAGCTCAAAATTTTGGCCATTTAAGTTTTCCATATCTATTCCGGAACTACTCGTCATTCGTTACCATGATCTTTAGCACAATTTATGACTTATGAATCTTATTGTACCTAGGGTTTGGTTCTCAGATTCAGGATTGGCAAATCAGGATCTGAAATTCTTGACAAAGCATATCACCGCTTTGAACCCTCACTTTTCAAGGAAAAACTAAGCTCCGATACCACATGTCAGGAAATGCAGGACACTTCCACAATAATCCTGGCATATGAGAAGAACAATTTAATCAAGAATGTAAATGACACAAGAAATCACACAGTACACCGATATTTTACCCTGAAACCCTTAACCAGGAGAAACCAACATTCCTTTGACCATTCTGATCTCTTGTTTTATTATTCAATAAGAATAAAAGGTTGCATGTCTAACCTTGGTCCACACCTAATACACAATCGACATCATACCCTCTTGCATAGGAAATAAAAACCCTGTAGCCAATTCGACTTACATATGCATGACCGACAAACTATACCTACACATGCATTAACATGAATATGTGTATTACATGATTACAAAATTATCCTTTACAACCTTACAACATGCCTCTTTATAGGATTTACAAAAATAAAAACCCTAAATATTGGCACCCCAAAATAGTTACAGATCTTTGCATATCATTGGCTACAAATCCCACAAATCTCAGGATTATGTTACAATCAACTTCCAAGTCGTGTTACCAGTTGACTATTAGTCGACCTTCATTTAGTATCTAGTCAGTCATCTCATGCCTACACTTGGACCTCTTGTCGGTTGACTTTGTCATCGATATATTGGACTTCAACTTTGCCAGGTTGACTCCCTCAAAATTCGACTTGTTGGCGATCCACCTCGACCTTGGACCGTTAGTCGATCTATCTCGACTTGACTTTCATCACAAAGAATATAACAACCCAACAAGAGTGACAACTTACCAAGGAATTGGCCAGGCCAATTGTGCACCCAATTCGCTTAGACCAATTCTCCATTATCCCACATCATCTAATGAAATTCAAGTTGAATTATTCATCACTTGAGGCGAAGTTTAATGTACACATAGAGAAAGTACTAGAGAGTGTCATCTGATCAACCTTTCCAATTCCATTAGAATGATGAGTTGTTTTCATGTCCATGTGGGAGTTTAATGCTTGTTGATAGTTGAACCAATCCATAGTAATGCACTGGGGGATGGAGGTACTATGGTATCCCATAACTAAGCTCTAAGGTATTATTTTCCCATTTGTCTGTGACAATGTTTAGGCCTCTTTCTACATGAAAGAAAGATGTATTAGAGAATAACACTAGTTATTTTTTTATTTAAGCTAATGATACTAAGACCTTGTTATCTATTTGATGGATTATACCTAGCATAAATTTAATGACCACCACGGAATCTTCAATGATCTTTAACTCCTTGATGTTTTCTTCTTTGGCTATAAGAATGCCCTGCAAAAGAGAATACTCCTTTGCTTGGTTATTAGTTACTTTTACAAGACCTTGTTCATAGGTTTCCCTAGTTTTTCCTCTTGGATCATAAAGGATCCCCCCTACACCTACCACCCCTAGATTCCTCTTTGAATCTCCATCAAAAACCAAGATAAATGACTTTTTATTTTTTCTCCATTCAAGAAACTCCTATGCATCCAGATGGATTTTCCATTGGCTATGATTAGTGTTCTTGGGGATGGGAAGAGCATAGGATGTTTTTTTCTTCCAAAATTGAGAAAAATAATCTTCCTCAACCCTCTCCAAGAACTGCATTTTATTCTTTGAGTATGAGATTGATGTATTTTTCCAGGACACCTTTGGCCTTTGATACACTAAAGGTGGTTTTTCCAATTTGATTAAATATAGTATTATCACGGGCTAGGAAGACCTTCCAATAGATATATTTTTGGATTTCTATCCATATTATTTCCAAGTCTCTTTTTTTATTAAATGACCCCCAATAGTCCTTTCTCCACATGATGAACATTTCTCTCCAATATGAGGATCTTCTCACCCAATGGTTGATTCTAATAAACACAAATAACCAAACCTCCTTTATAAACCAACATTCAAAAAACAAATGTTGTATAGTTTTTTCAGTAAATTGGTAAAGTGAGGACCTGGACTGACCATAAATTCCTTTTTTGTGGAAATTGTCTACTGCGAGGAGCTTACTATGTACCATTATCCAGTAAAAGATATTTATTTTTGGGAGCCCATTGTTGTGATAGATATGATTATAAATTGGGGATTGAGGGGGAAGAGGAAGAGATTGAATGTATTCTAAATATCAATATTTCACATAGTATTCAACATTGCACCATCTATTATAGCAAGATTTGCCTCACCATTGCTATATTTCACAGAGGGCCTTTTTCCATTTCCCTATGCAGGCTTATTATCCCTTTTTAATGAATCCAGAGATAAAAAATAACATTTTTTCCACATATACGTGCCCTATCAACTATACAACAAGCGTATACGCAGGTTGCTCCACTACAACCCACGTACATTGGGATTTGTGCCAGAAAATAAAAAAATGGAGTCGGGTTTCCATGTTACAACAAGAGATCTATGATCCTTGTCCTTCCATATATTGGAAACGTTCTGACTCTGCCCTTCAATTTCATTTTGAAGGCTATAAGAGCACAATTTCAAGCTATGGAAAGGGAGAGAAAGAATTCAACTTTGAGAGAAAAGTTACTCTGGAGAAATTACTTCATTTTGAGTCTGCATCCCTTTGTCCCTCAAGTCTGAACACAATGTTCATCCCCCAAGCTCTTTCCCTATTGTTGAGAGAACCTCGTTAACTCTCTCTTGTGAGCTTTCATTTGGTGGAGGCCCAGTTGGAAGGAAATTGGTTTCTTGGCTTTGAACCATGCCGACACGAAAGTCTATAATGTTGTCACTTCTATTGATCAATTATTAATAGAAATAATCCTTTCCCGTCCTATTGGTATATTGAAAATGTATGATTATTATCCATGGGCATGTTTGTAATTTTTATTGATGGATTATGCTATCTAATTTGCTAACCCCTTTATATCATCACTATATACTTTCTCTGCTCATTTGTTAAGAACTTATTGTAGGTATAAAGCTTTGGGTCGAAGTGCTCAACTGTGGAACACCATCGAACGTTGGATCGAGGTCGACCTCTTTCTTATTTTGCACATTAGTTTATATAGAATATGTTGGAATTGAGTTGATTTCTGAAGTCATACCTATCTGTTGTGGTTTACCCTTGGCCATAGAGAGTTTTTCTCTCGTAACAGAATTGGTGACTCCACCGGAGTTAATCACGAGGTTGCGTGAAGTTAGTTGAAGGGATAACCCCTGGATACTCGCCTAGCATTAGAGATATTTCTGTGGATTTATTTGTATTTAGGGATCTTGCTAGTGCCCATACCTCTGTGAGAGGCAATGCTTTGAAGGTTTTGGGATTTATTACCCTACCCATACAGTGATCCAAACTTACGAATGCTCGCTTGTGTATCGGTTATACAGTGGTTTATTAGTTTCTTGAATTATGTATCTCATAGGTTACTTGCGGGGGTTATTCTACTTGTATCCTAGGTCAAATAGAGGTCAAACAACACACAAACTTTATGGAGGATTACCCCTCCAGGGGGATTTGACCAATTGGTTGTTAATCCCATGAGGGCCTTCATAAATGATTATGTTACCTCCAAAATTTTGCAGGGAGTCTCAGGTCCCTCTTGGACGAGCCATACCTTCTTTAGTGAGGGTGGCCACACAGCCACTTTAGCCCATTTGCATGCATATTGGTCATTTGACGTTTTGGTATGCACTTTGATTATTAGTTGACCATAGGATTTTGTGTTGAGTCTTTGTTATCATGGATAGTGGAGTTCCTTTTTCTCCCTTGTTTACTTCTACCCCCATACTGGGTTCTTTGTTATGAATCAGAGACATTTGGGTTCCCCATACTAGATATGGCTAAAGATGTTTCTATGAAGAACATTCCATTATCTTCACTTCCTCATTTTCGTGGTATGTCGACAGAAGACCCTGACTCATTTTTATTTGAATTTGACATATTGTGTAGGAGCTATAACTACATAGATAATGCTCAAAAATTAAAACTTTTCCTAGACACACTAAAAGACTCTTCATTGCGGTGGTTCATGAGCTTAGGGGAACACACAATTTTGTCTTGGGATGGTATGAAGGAGACCTTCCTCCAGAAATACCAAGAGTACTGCAGACCTAGGGACGCTAGGAATGATATATTCAAAATGCAGCAATTGGAAGAGGAAAGCTTAGAAGACTACCTAGAAAGGTTCTTATACAATTACCAAAAGACTAAGCAGTTTTCCTTAGATACAACTATAGTTAGGACTGTCTTTCTAAAAGGTGTGAGGGACGATTGCATTGAAGTGTTAAACCTCATGAGTTCTGGGGACGTATACCAAAAACCATTTGCATACATAGAAGAGTATTGTAAAAGATACTCTCGCAGTCAAGCTAAAACAGGGAAAAGTATAAGGGACCCTACCAACAAAATTGCTAAACCCACATCCGGAGGTGTCACAAGGAATGAGCGAAGAAATCTATTGGAAAAATTTTAAATAGATATCCTACACACCATCATTTCCCAACTAGATACCATGAAAATTAAAAGAAAACAAGAGGAAGAAAATGTTGCGTTAGCAATTTTCTGTCATCAGTGTAGGAGGAAACACCCTGAAAAGGAATGCCCCATCAATGTTATAGAAATATATGGTATTTTCACAGAGGACCATCCTACTAATGAATTCCCTTCTCTTCCCAGACTCAAGGCCATGTTCAAGGGAGGAGGAGAACCTGAGACATCCTACCCCCCTAAGAGACCATGGAGACAACAAAACCCCATCATATTTGCCGACCCAATTACACAATACCCCCAATAGCAATGGTTACCCCCCATGTCTTATCCTCAGTGGTCAACACAAACCCAACCTTGGCAACAGGGGTGGAGAGGACCTGTATATGGAAATGTCCCCTTTCAACCAACAAATTTTCCCACCTATCCACAATATCCTTCGAATATTTCACAATTTCTTCCAGGATTTAACCCCCCTGCTCTTCTTCCACCCCCACAACCACAAAAACCATTTGCGTTACCCATGAATCCAAATATGCAGCAACCAATGCAAGTTGCACCCATCCAAAACCCTCCTTGACCTACTCCTATTCCTTCACAACCTATACCTAACCCAAATAACAGACCGACACAACCTATACAAAACGTTGAACTACAAACCTTTCCTACATATGTAATAACGCCAGCTCTATTTAATGGAATTGAATTAAGATCAGGAATGATTGAAAACAAAACAAATCCCACTATGGTTATTCAAGAGGAACAAGTACATAATCACACAAACCAAGAAGAACAAATAGATGTCCAAACAGTTCAAAGAGAAGAACAGATGACTAATCCATTGAACGGAAAAATAAACACTCGAACACCACAAGAAATCCCTTCTCCCAACTCCCTTGCAGCAGAAACACCCCATGAAATGAATCCCCCTTACCCAGAAAGGCTTCTTGTAAAGAAAACTGAGGAACCTCTAGAACATAATCTAGAGACTCAACTCCAGAATATATGTGTAAAGATCCCACTACTACAAGCCATTAAAGACATACCTATCTATGCTAAAATTGTAAGGGACCTTTGCATTAAAAATCCAGGGAGAAAAAGGAAGGAACCTCCTGTCATATGGGTGGTAGGGAAATTATCCAAATTTATGATAGAGATGCCTTCCAAGTATAGTGATCCAAGGAACCCAGTGGTAACCATAGAAATCAATGGTGTTTCCTTACCTAGCACATTGATCGATCTAGGGGAAACAATAAATGTGATGTCAGTAAACACTATGAAAACACTGCAACTAGATCACTTAATACATACACAAACCTTGCTACAACTTGCAGATAAGTGAGTCATCACACCAGCAGGAAGTTTAGATGATATAATAGTGACATTGGCCTCATGGGAATACCCTGTGTATTTCTTGGTAATCCATCCCAAATCCCCCAAACCAAGACACCTAGTGGTACTAGGCCGACCTTGGTTGGCAACTGATGCATTCATTAGTTGTCGATCTGGAGAAATGACAATTTCCAATGGCACTCAAAGTCAGAAACTTATCCTTTTTCCCCCCGCCCAGCCAGCCACTGAAGTTCCTCTCTGGTTGGAGAATCCTTATGGGGAGGAGGATTGTACTCAACCCTTATTGACACTTGAACAAGTAAAAGGAGTACAAGAACACTCTGAGGATCAAATCCTAAGTCTATTCTTGGTTGCATCGGCATGCATTGACTATCCCTAATCTTTCCCTAGTTACACACACATCTTTAGCCATGAATTTCAAGATATTTGGCACCCTTCCACTTCTACAATAGGAACTCTTTCACAAGCAGAGAAAGGGAATGAATCTGTTGTCCAAGATGTAGAAATTAGTCCCAAAAAGTCCCTGTATATCAATGCTAGCCTAGAAACAGATCAACAACAAAAGATGGAACAAATGATTCAAGGGCATTCTGATGCGTTTGCATGGGATTACTCTGACATGAAAGGGATCCACCCAGATACATGTATGCATCATATTTACACTAATGACCAGCTCAGACCTATCCGACAGCCCCAGAGAACAATGAACCCAGCCTTGAAAGATATAGTAAAGGAAGAACTCCAAAAACTCCTACAAGACAGTTTCATTTACCCTATATCAGATAGCAAATGGGTCTCCCCATTAATTATTGTACCAAAGAAAAACAGGAAATGGAGGATTTGTGTGGACTTTTGAGAACTAAACAAGGCCACCTATAGGGACTACTTCCCTTTACCTTTCATAGATTAGGTCTTGGATACCTTATCTGGGAAGAGGTACTTTTCTTTCCTGGATGGGTTTAGTGGTTACAACCAAATACAAATTTCACCAGAAGACCAGGATAAGGCTACGTTCACCTGTCCTTGGGGAACCTATGCCTATAGGGTTCTTCCCTTTGGGTTATGCAATGCCCCTGCTACCTTTCAAATGGATGTCTTGGCTATTTTCTCCGATCTGACCAATTATTGTGTGGAATTCTACATGGATGACTTCACGGTATATGGGGATGATTTCCAACAGGCATTGGATAATCTAAAGAAGGTACTGGTTAGATGTAAAGAGACCAACCTCTCACTCAGTCACAAAAAATTGAGAATGCTACTTACTGAAGGAATTGTTCTAGGTCACCACATCTCTGGTACTGAAATAAGAGTAGACCCTGCCAAAATCGACATTATTTCCCAAATTAATATCCCTAGTTCACAAAAGGAAATAAAAAGTTTCTTAGGGCATGTTGGCTACTATAGGAGGTTTATTCAAAATTTTACAAACCCATTTGCCCCTCTTTTTCAAACTACTAACGAAAGATGTTGAATTCTATTAGGATGAGAAATGCCAAATCTCCTTTGAAATCTTAAAAACAAAACTTTCAAGTGCTCCTGATTTGAGAGGTCCAAACTGGTCTCTTCCTTTCCATATCTGTACAGATGCCTCAGATACCGCCTTGGGAGTTGTTTTAGGACAAAGGGAAGGGTAGATTCCTTATTCTATATACTTCATTAGTAAGAACCTCTCACCTACTGAAGCAAACTATATTGTCACAGAGAAAGAATTTTTATCAGTAGTACATGCCATCAACAAGTTTAAACACTATATAACAGGATACGAAGTTTTTGTGCACACTGACCACTCAGCTATCAGATTTCTAATGAATAAACCCGTCACAAATGCTAGAGTAACTAGATGGTTGTTGTTACTACAAGAATTTAATATCACTATCATAGATAGGCCTGGAAGGGACAACTTGGTTGTTGATTTCCTATCTAGACTTATCCATATAGGTGACAATACTCCAGTAGATGATGATTTTCTTGATTAGAATTTATTTGCCATTTCTACTTTCACCCCTTGGTATGCATATGTAGCCAACTATTTGGTAACTGGCAAGCTACCTCAAGGTATGACATCCAGAGAAAAATAGAGAATCATTCAGCTAAGTGCCAATTATATGTGGCATGAGGATACCCTATACCGAACGAGACATGATTTGGTAATTAGAAGATGTGTCTGGGAAGAAATGCAGGATATCTTCAGAGCCTGCCATGATGGCTCATGTGGAGGCCACTTTGCTGACAAAAGGACAACTTATAAAATCCTACAATCTGGCTATTATTGGCCGACCATTTTTAAATATGCAAAGAACTACATGGCCAGCTGCAATGATTGCCAAAGAATGGGAAAACCTACATCAGTCGATGAAATGCCAGTTCAAGCCCAAGTAGTAATCGAACCCTTTGGAAAATGGGCCTTAGATTTTGTAGGACCTATCAATCCCATGTTCCGCAGAAGAAAATACATATTAGTTTGCATGGACTATGTAACAAAATGGGTAGAAGCCAAGGCCCTGTATTCAACTAATGAACAATCTGTGGTAGACTTTCTCTTTGAGAAAATTTTCACTCGTTTCGGGGTGCCTCGAGAAATAGTCACTGACCAAGGAACACAATTCACCTCAAATTTGGTCAAGGCTCTTATCGAACAATACAAGATCAGACACAAAAAATATTCACCTTATCACCCCCAAGCCAATGGCCAAGTGGAATCGACCAACAAGGTGATAGAGGCCATCCTGACCAAGACTATTCAGCTGCATCACAAAGAATGGGATGATAGGTTGTTGGAAGCCTTGTGGGCCTATAGAACAGCCTGGAGAAATACTATAGTCCATACACCTTATGATTTGGTGTATGGGAAGCAAGTACTACTGCCCATAGAGTTTCAGGTAAAGACCTTCAAAACTTCCATGCAATTAGGAATGGACCTTAACGAAGCTTATAAATAGAGGCTATTACAATTGAATGAGCTTGATGAGATAAGACGGGATGCTCTACAAAGAACCACTCTGATATAAGAGAAAAGGACCAAATGGCACAATAAGTACATTAAAAAAAAGTCCTTCCACCCAGGTGATTGGGCTCTCCTATATGATAGCAGGTTCAAAATTTTTAAAGGCAAACTGTCTACTAGATGGATGGGGCCCTATGAGGTTGATACAATCTATGAAAATGGTGCAGTGAGGATAAAAAATATTGATGAAGATCAGAATTCCCTTGTGGTGAATGGACATCAGTTGAAGGTTTATCATAAACCTCTGCCAAAGGAGGATTTTGTCAAAAATGTTCTTCAGACTTCTGAAATGCAACTGGTAAGCAAGAGGGTTTCCCCTCCCACTGACCTACTCTAGTAAGTTCAAATTGCATAAATTCATTTTCTGTACATAGGTGTGTCATGAGATGAAGTTTTTCATATTTTTAACTAACAAAGACAAAAGAAAAAATGGTGGTATTCTCATGTAGATAAACAAATAAGGAGGACCACTACTAGAGAGAGATTCTTCTTTAAGTTTTTCAGACTCTTTAAAATTGAAAATACCGGCAAGCAGGAACTGGATCCGGCTCGATAAAAATCCATGGGATAGTATAGAGAGTCTTCTTTAAGTTTTTCAGAATCTTTAAAATTGAAAATACCGGCGAGCAAGAACTGGCCCGGGCTCGATAAAAATCCACGGGACAATATAGAGGGTTTCCTTTAAGTTTTCCATACTCTATAAAATTGAAAATACCGGTGAGAATTAACTAATTTGGGCTCGATAAAAATCCACAGAAAAGTAGTAGTTATGATTATTATTATTATTGTTATAAAAGAGGAAATGCCAGCAAAAGCATGGTCACCTTGGTTTCATCTCAGTCACTGGCCATTACAGAATACCCTCCTGTTACAAATCTTTCCAACATTATTCATCTATAAACTTTGGCAACTATAGGGTTTTCCAGACGAATTTGACCACAGAACACCAACTATTCCTATAAATCTCTGTCACCAGAATCAATGTCCATATTTTTAAGCTCCAGAAAAATGTTCATTTTTGTGCCTATCTCGCATCAATGATCACCTCTATGTGATCTGGCACTCAGGTAATCCCGTATCAACTACAAAATATACACACAGGTGATCTGGTACTTAGATAATCCGGTACTGGTAAGAATATGACGAGTAACTTTCATCATTTTTTCAAGTCGCTGCCCAATTATTAGTACTAGGATATACATATTTGACACTTTTTGTTCATATTATTTAGGAATTAGACTAAATATGCATTTAGAACATCTGATTTCTCTTGGATCATGACGTACCCCTGTTTCTGTCATGAATCTCTGTAGAAATATTATACCTCACCTCCCTGAGGAGGAAGTGTCCTACAAAATATCAAGAGTGCAAAGTCATGATGTATTTTATCAGATCAAACTCATACTCCCTATGTCTATCCAGTAAATAAACCCCACAATTTGTTGTCGTACTATACATGAACCATGACTCACAACATATCGAGTAATGATCCTCACCAATTTCATATACACAAGTCCCGATCATAACGACCATATGCTTCCATGGATATCGTCTGACACCAAACCGAAAATCGTTCGTATATCCTACCTACCTCACCATATCATCATGAGTATCAACGTGACCATTGTAATCTACACTTCCATTCATAAACACTCTTCTGGATGGCTCTACCATCCAGATGAGTGGTATTTACCGTTGTTGTTACACCATCTACAGACATCCTATGCCTCTGTATCCCTTGTAAGTTTCTCTTGACCGATAATCTATCATCCGATACTCAATCCTTGACCCTCTGTCTGTGCTTTATCTACCCGAGAGAATTGTTTAATCCAGCATGGGGGTCGACAGGTATGAGCCCATATTTCAAATATATAGATAAACAACAGAGTCTCAGGCTTGCAAGAACAAATATGAACAAGCAGGGTGGGTGCCATTCTTGGATAAATTTAAAGGTCATCATGAGGGAATTTCTCTCACCTTTGCGCAGACATATGATGGAGAAAATGTGCAGCTTGGGGATATGAAGTTAATAATTATAGAGGCTACTATAGCAGAAGCTACTGGTCTCCCGATGGATGGATAAAAATACTTCAAGAGAGTAATCATGGACAAAAAGATCTGCCAACAATTCCTCAAGCCAAAAAATCATGACCCCGATTGGACCAAGGGTGTCCCTCGAAGCTATATTAAAGAAGAATATTGGACGATGCTTATAAGTCTGCAGAAATTCCTCACCTACGAGGGAAGGTATGTCGTGACCTTCATTTATCATTTAAATCTTTTATCACATTTCGAGGGAGGACCACAGATTAACTTTCCCCACTTTTTATGGATGAGTTTAAAGAAAATGGCAAGAGGGGTGAGGTCAGTTTCCAAGAAACCTGAGACCATCCTTCATCATCATGGTTTAATCAAATTTTTGGTTGTTCATGCTTTAACAACACAAGGGGGAAGTTGGAAGCAGTTACTCCAATAAAGTTTCACTCAAGAAAAATCTAAGTCGGTCGAGTCAAAGGAGGCAGGGACACACAGTGAGGGCTCTAGCAGAAAAGTAAAGAAAGAAAAAAAATGACATCATGAGGTAAAGAAGACACTACCATGCCCAACTCATCTCAGCCCATTGAGAAATCAATGACAGAAAAATCAAAGGGTCCAATTGTGCAAGAAGTTTTTGGCTAGCAGTTTTGATAACATTGCATGAGGACATGCAATATCTTCAGCATGGGGGAAATGTTGAGTCTCTATTTTGACATAAGATAATTCCCTATCCTACCCTATATCTAAGATTTTTGCCTCTATTATAAACCTATACTGGACTACTCCCTCCCCAAATACATGCCTAATAGCTATGTCATGACTAGAAGAGGTAATTGATGATTTGAAGCATGTTTGTTTAAATTTCTTAAATTAATTCGATTGAAAGTGTTTTATTTTGTATAATCCTAATAATTTCATTTATGAGCAGTCTATCCGGCACTACCAGACACCGTATAATCTGGTACCAAATTCATTTTGGTACTCAAGACAGCTTTAATCCAGTACCAAACCCATTTTGGTACCAAGATGTGTGCTATTTCGGTACTACCTGCTCTGCTCTATTCCGGTACTAGACTCATGACTGTGTGCAATTCGGTACGAGAACCTCTGTTTGCAGAATGCGCTGGTTGGACCAGGATAATGGTGAATATTTCGAGAAGACAGATGGATAGAAGTGCCCAAGTCAGTTTTTCAGTTGCAAGAGACTCGATCGTTCATGCACTTCGTGTCATGAGGATGGAGTCGATTCCTAAAAAGTTGATGTAAATCCTAAATGAGACATTTCTCAAACTGTTTAATTCTTATCCATAGATATAGATAGTATTATCTTACCTTATATAAGGAATGTTGTATAGATGATAGGAGATGGATAATAGAGAATGAAAATTATGTTGCAAGAACCAGACAATACTTATTATTGTCGTGTATGGAGTAAAGATAGTTGATCCAATTTACCAGTTGAATTAATACAGAAAATCTTCATGTTGATTCTCGGATGTGAGTGAAAAATTTTAGTCTGTTATTTCCTTAAGAGGTTCCTAGTTGGTTCGGCAAGGTCCCAATGCCCCAACTAAGGTAAACCTCCTTGTATACATTCTGTGTGTTTGTGTGGATAGTTTACAACAGTGTGTCTGTGATTGATCTTTATTCCATTTTCCATATTGAGCATTGAGTTAATCGTTTTTGGAATGGTGTGAATAAACAAGTGTTAGATCAAATAGGCATTTCATTCTTAGATGTTGAAGGTAGTTGTTTCCTAATTTGAAGTGTGAGACTGATCTATTTTTTCATGACTGCAATAGACCTAGTATCGCAAGGGACCAGGAGGCTTTGTATTTCATCTTCATGTGCTGTAATAAAGTCTTTCCATGATACTGAACCTCCCTTGTGTTGGTTTGATTAAATTACATGATGTTGAAGTTGGCTTTTGTTTTGAATGGTTGGAATTGATTGTTTTAATTGTTACAGGAGACAAGCTTCTTAAAGTTCATCTTTCCAATTCAAGCGCTTGAAATGAACAGACTTGTTTCTCTAGGACTACGTCTCTTTGATTGATTGATTGTTTAAGTTTCATTATTAGTTTTCCCTGCTAGGTTCAAAGAATATTTTGGAGTATTTGGAAATCTTAGAAATAGGATTTTTATGTTATTAATTATTTCCTATATGCAACAGACTTAGGTAGGTTACTTGTTCTCGGCACATATGGTGTAATGACTCTTTCGATTACAAATCCCAGATTGACATTTAAATGAGTGTGAGATATGCATTGAACATATTGATGCACCAACATTTTGGTGTCGTTGCCAGGGAGTTGTAAACGGTAACAGGTAGCATCTTTTTATTTTTGATTTGATGAAGTATTGGATTGGATTTGAGGATAATCTGAGGGCAAGGAGAAGATGGTAAGACAGAAGGTAAGAACCTGCGCATCCACTTTGGTGGGGTTACTCCAAAGTCAGGTTGTCCTCCTACCTGTAATTAGGAATTTGCGTTTTCATTGATTTCATTTTTTATGAGTAGGTACCGAGATAATAAAGGTAGATTTATTGCTCCTAAAATCTAAGAAAAACTAGAAAAACAAACAACAAAGAAACCCCCCCCTTATACTAATTCATCGAAAACTTGTGCAGGAAAAATTCTTAGAGGAGAGAGCTCAAAGGTAGCAATTGCAACAACAACAAAAAGCACCATATCTGAAGCCACTGTTCAAATTAAAGACATAAGGCAACAAGGAAGGGAGGAAGCACTGGCGACCCCATCCAAAGGAGAAACTGGAAAAGAAGTGGTAATAGAAGAGGTTGCATCTACTATTGGAAGGCCACACAAAACCTTGGAACCATCAAAGATACTAGGTAACCCGGTGGTGGAACCATCACTCAATGGAGAGAATTCACCACCTCCCTACATATTGCTTGGAAACATGGAAGAAGTGGAGGTAAACGTAGCCAATGAAACAAAGACATTTGGGTTCCCCATACTGGATATGGCTAAAGATGTTTCTATGAAGAACATTCCATTATCTTCACTTCCTAATTTTTGAGGTATGTCGACAGAAGGCCCTGACTCGTTTTTATTTGAATTTGACATATTGTGTAGGAGCTATAACTACACAGATAAAGCTAAAAAATTAAAACTTCTCCTAGCCACACTAAAAGACTCGGCACTGCGGTGGTTCATGAGCTTAGGGGAAAACACAATTTTGTCTTGGGATGGTATGAAGGAGACCTTCCTCTAGAAATACCAATATTACTGTAGACCTAGGGAAGCTAGGAATGATATATTCAAAATGCAGCAACTGAAAGAGGAAAGCTTAGAAGACTACCTAGAAAGGTTCTTATACAATTACCAAAAGACTAAGCAGTTTTCCTTAGATACAGCTACAGTTAGGACTGTCTTTCTAAAAGGTGTGAGGGACAATTGCATTAAAGTGTTAAACCTCATGAATTCTGGGGATGTATACCAAAAACCATTTGCAGACATAGCAGAGTATTGTAAAAGATACTCTTGCAGTCAAACTAAAATGAGGAAAAGTATAAGGGACCCTACCAACAGAATTGTTAAGCCCACATCCAGAGGTGTCACAAGGATTGAGCTAGGAAATCTGTTGGAAAAATTTAAAACATATATCCTACACACCATCATTTCCCAAATAGATACCATGAAAATTAAAATAAAACAAGAAGAAGAAAATGTTGCGTTAGCAATTTTCTATCATCAGTGTAGGAGGAAACACCCTGAAAAGGAATGCCCCCTCAATGTTATAGAAATTTGTGGTATTTTCACAGAGGACCATCCTACTAATGAATGCCCTTCTCTTCCCAGACTCAAGGCCATGTTCAAGGGAGGACGAGAACTTGAGACATCCTACCCCCCTAGGAGACCATGGAGACAACAAAACCCCAGCATATTTTCCAACCCAATTACACAATACCCCCAACAACAATGGGTACCCCCCATGTCTTATCCTCAATGGTCAACACAAACCCAACCTTGGCAACAGGGGTGGATAGGACCTGTATATGGAAATTTCCCCTTTCAACCAACAAATTTTCCCACCTATCCACAATATCCTTCGAATATTTCACAATTTCTTCCAGGATTTAACCCCCCTGCTCTTCTTCCACCCCCACAACCACAACAACCACTTGCATTATCCATGAATCCAAATATGCAGCAACCAATGCAAGCTGCACCCATCAAAAACCCTCCTTGACCTACTCCTATTCCTGCAAAACCTATCCCTAACCCAAATAATAGACCGACACAACCTGTAAAAAACGTTGAAGTACAAACCTTTCCTACATATGTAATAATGCCAACTCTGTTTAATGGAATTGAATTAAGATCAGGAAGGATTGTAAATAAAACAAATCCCACTATGGTTATTCAAGA
>ML809577.1:97698-109906 GCA_009831015.1 Picea engelmannii | reverse complement strand
AAAAACAGTTCAAGAAAATAAATTATTAAGGCTCCCAAAGATGAAAAAAAAATAGGAAGCCCATCCAGCAAGGAACTCTTACAAGAACTGGGAGAATTCCTTCTAAATTCTAGAAGGATAAAGAATATGGAAGAACAATTCTAATCTCACCTCTGACCTTCCCAATGAAATACATATCATGGAATGTGAAAGGAATTAACAACCTAAGTAAGAAAATATGCTTAAGCA
Organism: Picea engelmannii; assembly: GCA_009831015.1. Classification (NCBI taxonomy): domain Eukaryota; kingdom Viridiplantae; phylum Streptophyta; class Pinopsida; order Pinales; family Pinaceae; genus Picea; species Picea engelmannii. Next base: position 109,678 of record ML809577.1, on the reverse strand, counting down.
CCTTGATATCTAAGGAAAATCCTTCTATAATGATGATACAAGAAACCAAGTGCACTTCCAAAAATATGGAAAAAATGGCCACCAGATGATGGAGAAGCTACAATGTCATAGCAGTAGATGTCGAAGGAGCATTAGGTGGTTTGGACATCCTATGGAACCCTAGCGAAATCTCCCTTTCCTCTTTCTTCAACACCCGTCATACTATATCATCCAAATTCCAACCAATAGGTCTGACCAATCAGGCAACATCACCAATGTCTATGACCCTCAAATTGTGCAAGATAAATTAACCTTTATGCAGTCACTCTCCCTTATTTATCCTCTATTAAATAGCCATCCTTGGATCATGGGGATACTTTAACATTATAACCTGTCTCCCAGAGAAAAGTGGAGGATTCAACCATCTGGAACAAGACTCTGATAGATTTAAAGAAACCGTTAGTGACCTAGTCTTGGTTGAGTGGGAAACCACTAATGGAATCTTCACCTAGAACAACTATCGAGCTACCCAACACCACATAGCCTCATGTCTAGATCACTTCATCATCTCATAATCTCTTCTTCAAAGAAACTCCATATAAGCCACCATTCTCCCCTATCAAGGATCATACCACTAACCCATCAACCTCCTCATCGACATTCGCTAGCCCCAAAAAATGTCCCTTTCACTTTGAATCCTTTTGGATGATGGAACCCTGCTTCCACTCCAAATTTCCCTCGTGGTGGAAGGCAACGGTCGTCAAATCGGCCTCCTCGATGTGAAGAGTCTAGCAACAGCTGAAGAACCTGAAACAACAAATCAAGTTATGGAATAAATCATAATTTGGGAACATATTTCAAGCCAAAAAAACAACTTCAAGAAACAATGAAAAAAAAACAACTTCATATGATTGCTTCAGGGTGTTCCCAAGAGATAATAGAGGAAGAAGTATCTCTCATGGACCAAATAGGAACCAAAGATAACACGCGGAAATACTATGGCAACAGAAATCAAGAATCTTATGGCTCCAGGAAGGTGAGAGAAACTCAAAGTTTTTCCACAACTCGATGATCTAGCGGAGACACCAAAACAAAATTGTCTCTCTAAAATACCAACAAGGCAACAAATTAAAAAACCACCAAGACATTCAATCGGAGATTCTTAAATTCGACAAAAATATAATGCAAGAACCATAGTTGAATCGAAAGGATGTAATAAAAAATATTACTCATCATATTCCAAAAATGATAAATGAAAACCATAATCAATCATTGATGATTCCAGTCATCATGGAAGAGGTAGAACAATTTATATAGGAGATGTCGAAAGGGAAATCTACAGCACAAGATGGATTCACATTGGACTTCTACCAAGCCTATTGGCCAGTAATAAAGAATGAAGTCAGGGAAGCAGTGGAAGACTCTAGAAAATTAAAAAAATTCCTCCCAACCTTCAATGCTACCTTGCTCACTCTCATCCCTAAAGAAGAAAAGGTTGAAACCCCCAACAAATTTCTTCCTATATCTCTTTGCAATTTTATCTACAAAATCATTGTGAATAGACTAAAACTCCTTCAACCCTCCCTCATCTCCCTAGAGAAGACAAGTTTTGTGGAAGGAAGACAAATCCTAGACAACATCATCCTAACACATGACCTTATCAAATCCCTTCATTCCTCCAAGAAACCCAGAATTATGATAAAATTAGACCTCTCAAAATCCTTCGAAAACTTGAACTGGAACTACATCCTCAACATCCTAGCCGCTTTTAGCTTTAGTGAAATTTGGAACAATGGGTTCACTCTATTCTCTCCACAACATTATTTACTATCTTGGTTAATGTTTCTCCCTCCTTGACCTTCTCCCCAACTAGGGGTATCTGACAGGGAGACCCCCTCTCTCCCTTCCTCTTCATCCTGATGGCAGAAGTCTTGAGAAGAGCTATCAAGGCAGAAGTGGTGTTAGGAAACGGGAAAGGAATTTCTCTCCATGGTGAAGAATCCCCATCCTTGCATCAACAATTTTTGGATGACACAATGTTAATGGATTCTCCAACTCTGAAGGAATCCYTAACAATCAAGGAAGTCCTCCTCAAATTCTATGGCATTTCTCTCCATGGTGAAGAATCCCCATCCTTGCATCAACAATTTTTGGATGACACAATGTTAATGGATTCTCCAACTCTGAAGGAATCCCTAACAATCAAGGAAGTCCTCCTCAAATTCTATGAAGCCTGAGGGATGTGTGTCAATGAAGAGAAATACAACATCTTCTTCTTCAACACCCCTCATTCAATTCAGGGTCACCTAAGAAGTCTCCTAGGGTTCCAACCAAGAAAGATTTCATCCAAATACCTGGGAGTTCTCCTAATAGAGAACTCCCTAAAGAAAAATGCTTAGCAAGATCTCTTAGACAAGATGGAAAAAAAAACTAAGAAATTGGTCATTATGTTCTCTCAATATAGCTAGCATACTTATCCTCATCAAATCAGTCCTTCAATCAATGCCCATCTACCATATCTTAGTTATAACATCCCCAAAATATATTCTCAAAGAGATAAGAAATATTCAAAGAGACTTCCTATGGGGCAGCTCGAAAAACAAGAAGAAATGGCCATTAGTGGCATGTGGAATAGTTTTTATTCCAAAACTGAAAGGTGGTATGGGCTTAAGGGATCTAGAAACCCTAATGCAAACCTTGGGGGCTAAGATATGTTGGAATTGGTTGAATTATCCCCATTCTCAATGGGATAGCTTCTTGAAAATTAAATACACCCAAAACCAACAAACCAGACAGATCATCAGAATGAACAATGCCCTCCAGGTTCACGCCTCCGAAACCTAGCTTGGAAAAACCAACACTTAGTTCAAGAAAACTTATTTTGCGAAATCAATAAAGGAATGGATGTTGTATTCTGGGAGGACACTTGACAACAACTCCCCAGAATGGAAGACAAACCATCTCATCTCAGATTTCAAGTTAGAATGACAGCCCAAAATAAGACAAGGGTTGTTCAATATTGGATGGAAGAAACAAATACCAGTAGTTGGCAAAAATGGCTCCCCTACCATAGCTGGAATGGAGAAATAGACAACCATATCATATAGGGTCTCCTCAAGAAACTCAATAACAGGAAAATATGAAGTTCTAAAAGACAAGACCAGCTTAGATGGGGCAACAAATCTTCTAGAACCTTCTCAATTAAATAATCTTATGAGATAGTTTCCTAGCACAACAAGACTCCTCCAACCCAAATTTGGCTCAATATATGGAAACAAAGCCTATGGTCGAAAGTTTCGACCTTCCTATGGGTGATAGAACTAATAATATCTATCACTTGAGACAATATCTACAAATGTGGGCTCTATATCCCCTCCAAATGCCCTCTTTTCCAGATGCACGAGAAAAAATCTCAGCACCTCTTAAATACTTTCACCTATAAAGAAAAACTTTGGACCCTCTAGGCATTTCTCTTTAGTCACTCTAGCCATAAAGGAAATCCATAAGGGACACCTTATAACAATGGACAACAATGATAATGCATAACCCTATCATCAATAGAGTGTGGATCCTCTTACCTAGATTTCTTACCTGGGAAGTATAGGAGGAGCGCAACTGTAGGGTCTTTAAGATCCAAGCCCTACCTCTAGAAGAACTCTAGATCAAGGTCCTCACTTCAATCTAGGAAAATATTATGTCCCATCCCTGGGAGGATAAATACTAGCAGGTTAGCCTATTCAATCTATCAATAGTCCAAGGCCTCAACCTCAGCTCCAGTGTAGCCTCCCTTAGAAAGAAACCGTCAATGGCCCCTCTAGCCTTAGCATCTCAGTGGAACACCCCCCAGAAAGTTTTGTCAATATGAACTTTGATGGGGCCTAAAAAGTAAATCTAAGATAGGAAGGGTATGGAGGAGTCTTCTGAACAAACAAAGACAACATCTTGAGAATTTATGGGGGTCAAATGGGTATAAATACCAACAACATTGCGGAACTCTAGGTGTTGGAAGAAGGGATTCGTGTTGCCGAGGAAAATGGTTATGACAAGATAATCATAGAAGGTGACTTCCAGATCATAATCAACATGTTCAAAAGATTGCAACACGACTCCCCAACTTTGAAAACCACAACAAATTGGTGTCCGGAGGCAATCCTGGAATCCATTCAACAAATGTTAGCCTCCATGCTAGTAATCATACCTAGACATGTGAAGCACTTGACCAAAAAACTCATAGACTAGTTAGCTAATGAAATCCTTGGAATTAAGGAGTATTTGTGGTACAATCCCTAGAATCTCTCAGAGGAGGAGGGTTTCACCCAAGCCTGCACCACTACCACAATACAGGACCTTAACATCTAGGAGCACGAGAAAGGGAAATAACCATGTGAGTGCCAAACCACCTAGGAAGCCAAAAGCAACAGATACAACAAGAACGATCCTAAGGTAGAGACGGATTGAGAGAAGAAAAAACTAGGTGGAAGCTCAGCCAGGGGTAGGCATGACTTGAATTTACAAGAGGTCGAGCACCCGGAGGAAGTATGTGACATGATACAAATCCACATCAACACCTGCCAATTAAGCGACCTCCAGACTCGTCAAACAGGTATGTCAACATAAAAAGGTGGGGAAGGCACCACGAGGCTCCTCCTAGCAAGAGAGGTGTATCCCCTCTCAGAAGAAGAGATAAGGAGAAATGAGTATGGAGTGGGGGTCCCCAAGTCTAGTGAGGGGCTAGTAAATGACCTTGCATATAGGTCCTCCCCTCCCGTATGCGAACAACTTGACACCCACTAGACTCTCTCGCGATCAGATGAAGTTCAACTACCAACTACCCACAAGGACTACAACAAACAATACCACTCCTTGAGAAACCCACAAGGACTGCAACAAACAATACCACTCCTTGAGAAACCCAGAAAAAAAATTAACACAGGGTAAATCTCCCGAGAGGCCAAGGGGAGAGATCCAACAAGAAAACCTAGAGATCTCCCACCAACTCACTTGAAAGGAAAAGCATCAAAACCAAGGGCAATGCGTCAATGACACCCAAATTCGTGCTATCAAAGTATGCTAAGACTATCAAGACAACACCCACCATCAGTAGTTAAGATAGTCATTGAATACACCCATTCTAGAGGATGAGAAAAGAAGGGAGCGACGGTTCTCCCACACGGCTAAGGATTCAAAAGAAAGATTGAGGTAGATCCAACAAGGCAAAGGGAAAAGTTAAATAAATGAGAGTAATCGGGCATCCTATGAATTCCTAGACTCAGTCACGTCCCTATGATAACCTCTCATATGATGAGCCCCTCTCCTTAGTGTAGGAACATGACACTTAACAAAATTTTGATGTCGGATTTGCAACTCGAGATCATCCTGGCTCAAACCTTTTGGCCCCCCTTCATCAATAGCGATGGATCTCTCGAAAATTCTCTCTCAATCTGGTACCACCCTTCAATTTGGGCCCTTATTAGAGATACCATGCCCCCTAGGAATGTTTATCCTCTCGGTTATAGACACAACTCGGGTTTCCCTGAAGCTTCCTCTTTGAGGCGACATGAGGAGGGGTTCTAGAATATCAGGTCCAATAGGAGGCTTTTAGCGATGCCAGGAACTACACTTCAAACACCCCTCAAATATTCTACAGATATTTGGATGAAGAGGATGACATAGTCAAGGAGGAATGGGAGATGACTATGGATACACAAATAGTTGAGACCACTATCCACTGGGTCCTAGATGTTGGCCAAACTAGGGGTAGGGATACTTGATATCGATGGAATCTMGAACTATAYTGGAACCTCAAGATGCTTCTAGGAAAAATGCTTCAAACGAGAGAAGATGCACAAAATACAGTCCAACTCTAGCTTGACGACCTCCACTTTATGGTTCGAGATCCTAGCCCACCTCCCTAAAAAATATMGTCATCATTCTCTAGGGTATCATGAAGCTCAAACRACTCACCCTTAGACCTCAAGCAAGSGGCCTTYGGCCCCATGAAGTGGGTTCCCCAACAATCCATTTTTTGAAAATGATAGTTCTCAGTAGCTATAGGTATGGTACTTTCAACAGACCGATCATTTTTAAGTTTTTTGGACTCTGCATAAACAATATATTTGGCTAGACAATATGTACCTTTTTTGGTGGTTTGGTTTCCCGAGTGAAAAGCCAACAATAAGGGTTTTTGGATTGTATTATATTTTAAATCTATAATAGAATTTTTTTTGTGAAATTAAAAAAAAAAAAATTATGAATAATAATAATTAATATTAATATTACTTGGCTTATCTTATCATCCAAGAGGAAGATGGAGAATAGGAGAGGGAGAGAAAGAGGGACAAGGAGAGGGAGAATAAAAAGAGGGGGACGAGGAAGAAAAATAAAGGGAAATAAGGAGAGGGAGAGGGAGAAAAGGAAGAAGGAGAAAATAAAGAAGAAAATGAGGGTGGGGAAGGATAGGAAAAGGAATGGGAAAAAAATAAGGAAGAAGAAGAAGAAGAAAAGGGTGGGAGAAAAAATAAAGGAAAAGAGAAAGAATAGGAGGAAGAATACGAGGGAGAGGGAGAGGGAGAAAGAGCTTATGAGAGGAGGAAAATAAATAGGTAAGGTATGTTTTTTTGTTAAGAAAGAATCTCAATTCATAGGGTTATAGGGTAAAATCCATCATACCCACCTTCCAAATATAAACCTAAATCATATTTCAAATATAAACCCAAATTCCATTCGCAATCAAATTCTAAATTTGCAAATTTGGAAAAACAAATTTGAGAGGATTGGGGAAGGCAGGTGGCATGCAACAGATGAGAAAAAAACATACCTTGAAATCCAATAGATTTGGTGAAGGCCCTCAAATGTCCCCTAACTACTCTTGTTGAATGCCCCATAAAATCCTCTTAACTCCAACAAGCTCTACCCCACAGGTTCATGTGAAAATGAAATGATAATGAACCTTTTTTTCCACTTTAAGTTCAAAATACACAAATTGGGTGACACAGGTTTTATGTTTGCATCACCCTTTCCCCCCTTTATTTCACGGCCTTGCATCACCTTTACATAGCATTTGTGACACTTGTAAAAACCTTTATTGCATATATTATTTGAATACTCCAAATAGTCATATATCAATATAATGTGATATCAACATTAGTGATACACAATGGTAGTATCATGTTGGTGTCAAACATGCATCGAAATCACCTCAATAAAATCACATAAATAATAATATAATAAATATCAATTATTATATTAATAAATAAAATAATTATAATTATAATTACAATAATTATAATAACAACAATCATTATAATAATAATTTCAAATATTATGTCATCAAACGACCTACCAAGGTGTTAACTAATGCTAAGCTCAATGTTTGTTATCACAGTATGATAACATTTTCATGCATTTTCTAAACACCTAGAATCAGATTGTAATGTCCTCAACTAGGTTATGTGGGTATATTATGTTTTCTATCCAAAAATTGTTAATTCTTCTTGTGTAAATATGTAAAACACTGGTATTAATGTTGCTTTTAATCCCTTACAAACAATTTGCTCATATAGGAATATTGTCAAACACATTGCATGCAACCAATACACAAAAAATAGAGAAGATAACAATGACATTTTATTATGGATGCAAACCCCAATTACAACAATACAATGATATATAATGCCTTTAATAATAACTGTAAAATACTCATGAACACACAAGTCTAATGGTTCCAAAGCAGTTTCACAAATATACTAATAGAAACAATACAAGAAAACTTGGAATGATGCCAATCTATGATGCTCATGTGACGCTTTTCTCTAGTAGTTTCTTTTCTACAAGAAACCCTCCTATAACCCTATGAACTTTATCCACATGTCCTTCTACAACCTCAATTGTTTATGTCCTCGTAGGAAAATTTTTATACGTCTAGCGATGCCTTGCAGGACACCCCATACTCAACTTGTGAGGATTCTCTAAGCTACAATTTCTTTGAAACCCTCATGAAACATACAAATGTTTGAGCTTGGTCTTGTCTAGAAAGTTTCATAAACCTCAATTGTAACTCGGTATCTCTTCAAATGAATTAAAAACTCCCAAGTGAAGCTCTAATGGTAGTCCTAGATGGACTCCCCCTCTTGTCTAGCTAGGGTGGATATTGCACCACTAAAAATGGACTGTAGTAGTGGAAGGGTTTTTCTAAACCCTAACAAAACAATATCTCCAAGGGCACTGCAAAATGAGAGTTCAAATCATAATTCCAAATATAAGGTTTCCCCCTCTATTTATGCTTCCTCTAAACTTTCTAGATATTTTTGTTTCTTAACCAAATCAAACTGTCACTTTAGTTTCTCTCCAATTTGTTTTAAATATAATTATTTATTTTATTTAATATCACTTTAGGATTTATCATTATAGTGACACCAAATAAACCTCCTTGAATCCATTTCCCTTCTTGAATATAGACTACTTGGATTCGTATAGGCTATTGAGTCATCCTCTGTCATGATCAATTGGAAGGGGACATTATAATCCTCCCTTCTAAAGATTGCTTGTCCTCAATCAATTCCAGATCATGGTGTTGTAAGATCTTCTCTCCTTCCCAAGTAGCATCTTCCATGGGAAATCCTCTCCATACAACCAAGTACTCTCGAATGAATCTTCTCCTCGACCTTAATTCCCTAACAACAACTATCCTCTCAGGAGCTAGAACCAACTGGAATTCCTCATCTAGTGGAGGACGATCTGCTGAAGATGTGACCTGCTATCCCAATTCCTTCTTGAGGTAGGATACATGGAAGGTGTTGTCTATCCCGCTACCCTCTGGTATCTCCATCTTGTATGACACTTCCCCAACTCTCATGATCACTCTGTAGAGTGTGTAAAAGCAATGCTTCATCTTCTCTACACCACTCGTTTTCAGCGAAGACTATCTGGAAGGATACAACTTGAGGACAACTAGGTCCCCAACCTAAAATTTGTTCTCTACCATGTACCTATATTCATACATCTTTTGTTGATTATGAGAATTTTGCAAATTCTCTTTTATGACTCTCAATATGTCCTGACTTTCCTACAACCAGCCTTTGGCCTTAAGATCTCTGTTCTATCCAAATTCCAAATCCACAAAAGATGGAGCATCATAGCCATGCAATTTCTTGAATGGGATCATCCTGATGGACATGTGATGAGTGGTATTGTAACAATGATCCCCAAGATGAAACCACTTTATCCATGCATGTTTCTTCCCTGACACATATTTCCTCAGGTACCCCTCGATCCATTTTTTTACTATCTTGGTTATCCCATCTGTCTAGGGGTGATAACTAGTGCTAGGTGTCAACTCTATCCCAGATAACCTGAATAGATCCTACCAAAACTTTCTAAGGAACCTACTCTCTTAGTTACTGACTATGTTCCTCGGAAGACCATGGAGTATGAACACCTCCCTAAATAATATATCTACTAATTGAGATACGATGTACTATGAAGGAATGGAAAATAAGTGCACATATTGTTGGCAGCCATATTAATTCCTATCTTTTTCCTTACAAGCTGCCTACACAAGGGTTTTGAACCCTCAATACTCGTTGCAACTTTTTAAAACGACACCATTATCTTTCGCTTTTGCATACCTTCTTTTCGTTTTCATTTTCACGACTGCAAGCGTGAAAACCCACAGTTGGAATTCATGTTGATTGCATTAAAATGATCTTTTGGATTGTTATGAATCTATTTGTTTATGTGGTCATAACTCTTTGAATTCAAACACACCACTGGTCACATATTATCAAAACACCAAATATCTATGATTTTGATTATTATTAATATGGTGTTGATTTACATAAACTTTGATGCAATGGTTTGATTGAACACATTGATTTTCGGTCAAATCATGGTTCATTTGACATGTTGTTTAAATTTTTTTTTTATGCACCATTGTGATTTGAATGTAACATTTTACCAAGGCGTCGTCGATTGTACAACTCGACATGATATTATTGCATCATCCCAATTTACTCCACCACCCTCTCACACATAAGCATTAACGCTATGTCTTGCATTTCGGGTTGCCTTTGCTTGTTTTGGGGAAGCTTCAGGAAAAATGGTTTTGTGTCTACCCTGTCAAACCCTATCACTGATTATCTTGCTGATTTGGTGCTATTATCTATGGCTCCTATAGTGCGAATCAAGCCCAACGGTGTCCAAACTTTGTTGTTGTTTGATAATGCCCGAGAGGACCTAGAGAGGAATGGTTGGTTGGTTTTTATTGAGAAGTTCGAGGGTTTCAACCTGGTAGTCGCTCAACAATTTGCACTTACATTTGATGGGTGCAGAGCCAAAATTGGGGATGTCCAGCTCGAAGTGAACGAGGATTTCCTTAGCTCAGCCACTGGTTTGCCAGCCGAGGGACAAAGATGGTTTAAAAATTTGAAGGTTGACGAAGTACCATGGACACTTTTGTTTACCTCAAGGAAAATTAACAGTTGAGACAAAGGTATGCCCATTACAGCTCTTAAGTCTAGGTGGCATGATTTGTTGGCTATTATCAAGCAGTTTGTTACATGCGAGGATAGATACAGCCTAGTTTTCCTATACCACCTACGGCTGCTCATGATTTTCATAGATTTTCCCTTAAATTTGCCACATTTCCTCCTTCGGAGTTTATATAAAATGGCTAAATGTTTCAAGAGGGAAAAAGATGACTCCAACCTCTTCCACCACTGTTTAATTAAAATTATTGTGATTCATCAGTTGAGGTTAAGTGGCGATTGTTGGGATTCTTTCTTGTTGAGGAATGGTTTTGCCATTCCTAAAATAGGACAAGTTGATAAAACCATTGTTACAGAAACCCTTGTCGGGCCTGTCATTCCCCCTCCTATGCTCTTACCCTCTGTTGAACCCTCAACCTACCCGAATGCTACCCAACTCGACACCCTGCCTGACTCATGTCCAAAAGATGGTGGAAAGCCTGTTAAGATGTCTGCAAAGAAAAAGGGTAAAAGTTACAGTGATATCAATTGCAAGGGTAAAAAGGCCACGCGCTGGGTTTCATGGTGTGCTCGTAACAAACCAAAAGAAAACGTAGATTTCAAACCAATTCTGTTGAGTGAAGATTCTGATTCTGAAATCGAACAGTTTCTGACTGAGGAGTATCCATACTCACATGACCTTTGTTCAGTCAAGCCCTATGACTATGTGACGAACCTCCCGCCATGTCTTAAAGATGACCCTAAATACCCTGGGATCAAATGTGACAGAGGAACTAATGGTCAGTTCATAAGTTCCTCACCTGTGAATGCACAGCCTGATCAACCACAGTGCAATGAATGCAAGTCATGGCTCAACCGATATTATACAGATGTACCTTTGCTCCAATCCCTAATCAAGTCCTTGGAGGATTGAGTGAATGTTCTAACTAAAGAGAACGACATATTGCAAGCTAATGATAAAAGTCAGAAGACCACAGGCTCTGTTGTCTTTAAAAATGTAGAGCCGACTACTGCCATTATCAATTCAAAAATAGCTTGATGAAAATCCCTGAATCCAAGGTATGGTATTTCAAGAGTGATTTTAAAATGATTTTGTTTTTGTTGAATTATCATATAGAATTTGTTGGCTCAAATCGCATCTATTTATGTTTTGATTTAATTGATAAAACACAATTCTGTTTATAATAATAACTAGCTACAGAATCATGAGATTCTGTAGCTAGTTATGAAAATTTGAATTGTTTTGATTTTACAACTAAAATACAATCTGAAAATCATGTATTCTTGTGCATTGATAGGTACACACAAAGTTTAAAGGAGATTGGATCGACTGTGGCATATTTGAACATGCTTTTTCTTTACATAGTTTTGGATTAGGCTGTTAGTTTTAGATAGAAATAAGAATTTGGGAGATTGTATTCCCATAATTTTTGCAACAACTTTGATCATTTCCACAAGGAATGTTTTGATCCTGTGGCCTTTATATATGTATTATTTTTGTAAACAAAGGATCATCG
>ML809577.1:81637-96022 GCA_009831015.1 Picea engelmannii | reverse complement strand
CAAACGTTCTACATTTCATATTCGTTCTTTGCTTAGCTCGAATCTTAATGTTTATTCTTCACATTTTGAAATCATCAATCTCATCGAAGGAAACATTCAAACCAATGATCCAATTGATTGCACGAATCCTCCTATGATGAGTTTCCCATTGATATATTCGTTTCATCAAAGTCATGGTTTGCATCCCCATTTTTGTGACAGGATCTTAGGATGGCTTGAATATTCATATATAATTTTTTTTTATAATAAAGACAAAGTTGTGCTTGCTTTCTTTTTACCTAAGTATCTTGGAAGTAGGCGTGACATATTTATTTTAGATCCTCCATGTGAAGAAATTAATGAACACTTAGAGAAATGTCATGAGGATGGGGCATTTCAGCCTTGGATGATGGTTATTTCATTTCCTTGTAATCCTGACAAGTTTTTCAAACCTACTTACACTCGCCCATGCCATTATGACCCTTATCATGACAAGATTGTGCAATGGCTAGAGGATTCCTACAACAAGAATATCCAAGGAAATGGTAAGATCATGCTTACTTCGTTTTTAGATGATTATTATGAAGGTAAGTGTGATATGTTTATGTTACCATTCTTATTAGTAATGCTTGATCTTGTTTCCATTGCAGGATTAGAGTTACTCCAATGGCTACATTGGAAACATGACTTCACATAGTACTCTGATTTGTTTAATAGTTAGGGTAGGTTTAGGAATAGGATTTCTTTCAGTTTTATTTCTCACTATTTCTCTTTGTAATAATGCAGTCATGAACGCAAGTGGGCACACCACGAGAACCATAATACGACTATTATCAGGGAAGTCTGCTTGATCTTTTTGTCTTTTCTTTTAGTTGAATATTTATTTTCAAAAAATGCAGTAACGTCATGAAAATCTTAAATGGAAAGTAAAGAGATAAATAAATCTGAATCAACCCTGACCCAAGGTACCATGAGTAAGACGGCTTTCCCATCAAACATGATTTTCCTACTTTGTTTCAGTCTCCCAAGGGATTTGTTGCATGAGGTTTTCATATGCACCTTCTGTACATATTTTTTTTTGTTTGGATTTCTTTGCTTTCAAATCTTTCTTCGCTGGTGTGTTTTGTTTCCTTTTATGCTTATCAGTCTTTCTTTTGAAACACATATACCTGCATCATGAACTATTCAGATTAAGAGAACATAATTTTTTTTCCTCTGAAATGACCGCTGAAAGTTTGTTTAAACATCAATTATGATATGCCTCTGAAGTTTACAGCCATGTTGAACAAATCTTGTTTCTTGAAAGACATTTCTTGATTTCAATCTGTAACTGAAGCTTTTCATGATCATCCATTTCTTCTTACGCTATCCCGGTTCCTTAAGAGAACAACTCAAAGATGTCTCCCTGCCTTCGAAGGTTGGTCTACCAATAAAGCATCTCTAGATCTTAATGAAGGACAGTTAAAAAAAATAATAATAAAATAAAAAATTCTCGCAAGGTCTATAATTTATTAAAATATGTCCAAAATATCATAATTTTCAGCATCACCCTGCTCAATTATATATCTTTAAAAAACAAATAAATCATTAAAGAGCTATGGGAAGTGCTTGTAAACCCCCCGGGACACTGAACAGGTCTACTGGCAGTGGGTAAATGCATGCATGACGCCAAGATAACTTTGTCGGGGTACTGAACAGGCCCGCTAGCAGCGAAGCAATGTCAGTTATGAAAATTTTCAGATATGGAATCTCTTGACCTTAAATGTCCTTTATTCTAATCTGGAACTTCTTGGCAGGATATGGATATTGGAGTGGGTTAAATGGAAACCCTGTCGAGGCTATGGACACATGCTGGCAGCAGTGGCTCTGTCAACAATATTGGAGATTTTAACCTTAATATCGTGACTCTCTTTGGTTAAGATTGTTATCAGTTTTCATCTTTTAAAATAACAAGCTGGAATTTTTTATGATTGATGATGATGTTCAAACAGTTTTCTGGTTGTTTTTGATTTGGAGGTTTTGTCATTATCCTAATCTGGACTTGTTCATTTGGAAGAGATAATTGCTTCTACCAGTGTGTCGCCATTGTTGGCAGCCATATTAATTCCTATCTTTTTCCTTACAAGTTGACTACACAAGGGTTTTGAACCCTCAATACTCGTCGTAAATTTTTAAAACGACACCATTATCTTTCGCTTTTGCATACCTTCTTTTCGTTTTCATTTTCAGGACTGCAAGCGTGAAAACCCACAGTTGGAATTCATGTTGGTTGCATTAAAATGATCTTTTGGATTGTTATGAACCTATTTGTTTATGTGGTCATAACTCTTTGAATTCAAACACAACACTGGTCACATATTATCAAAACACCAAATATCTATGCTTTTGATTATTATTAATATGGTGTTGATTTACATAAACTTCGATGCAATGGTTTGATTGAACACATTGATTTTGGGTCAAATCATGGTTCATTTGACATGTTGTTTAAAATTCTTTTGTATGCACTATTGTGATTTGAATGTAACATTTTACCAAGGCATCGTCGATTGTACATCCCGACATGATATTCTTGCATGGTCCCAGTTTACTCCACCACCCTCGCATGCATAAGCATTAATGCTCTGTCTTGCATTTCGGGTTGCCTTTGCTTGTTTTGGGGAAGCTTTGGGAAAAATGGTTTTGTGTCTACCCTATCAAACCCTATCGTTGATTACCTTGTTGATGTTTTTCTATTAGCTATGGCTCCTGAAGTGCGAACCGAGCCCAACAGTGTCCAAACTTTGTTGTTGTTTGATAATGCCTGAGAGGACCTAGAGAGGAATGGTTGGTTGGTTTTTATTGAGAAGTTCGAGGGTTTCAACCTAGCAGTCACTCAGCAATTTGCACTTACATTCGATGGGTGCAGAGCCAAAATTGGGGATGTCCAGCTCGAAGTGAACGAGGATTTCCTTATCTCAGCCACTATTTTGCCAGCCGAGGGACAAAGATGGTTTAAAAATTCAAAGGTTGATGAAGTACCATGGCCACTATTGTTTACCTCAAGGAAGATTAATAGTTGCGACAAAGGTATGCCCGTTACAGCTCTTAAGTCTAGGTGGCATGATTTGTTGGCTATTATCAAGAAGTTTGTTACATGCGAGGGTAGATACGGCCTAGTTTTCCTATACCACCTATGGCTTCTCATGAGTTTCATATATTTTCCCTTAAATTTGCCACATTTCCTCCTTCGGAGTTTATATAAAATGGCTAAACATTTCAAGAGGGAAAAATATGAATCCAGCCTCTTCCACCACTGTTTAATTAAACTTATTGTGATTCATCAGTTGAGGTTGAGAGGTGATTGTTGGGATGCTTTCTTATTGAGGAATGGTTTTGCCAGTCCTGAAATATGACAAGTTGATAAAACTGTTGTTACAGAAACCCTTGTCGGGCCTGTCATTCCTCCTCCTACGCTCTTACCCTCTGTTGAAACCTCAACCTACCCGAACGCTACCCAACCCGACACCCTGCCTGACTCATGTCCAAAAGACGGTGGTAAGCCTGTTAAGAGGTCTGCAAAGAAAAAGGGTAAAAGTTATAGTGATATCAATTGCAAGGGTAAAAAGGTTGCGTGTTGGGTTTCACGGTGTGCTCGTAACAAACCAAAAGAAAACGTAGATTTCAAACCAATTATGTTGAGTGAAGATTCTGATTCCGTAATTGAAAGGTTTCTGACCGAGGAGTATCCATACTCATACGGCCTTTGTTCAGTCAAGACCTATGACTATGTGACAAACCTCCCGCCATGTCTTAAAGACAACCCTAACTACCTTGGGATCAAACTCTATAGAGGAACTGATGGTTAGTTCAGAAGTTCCTCACCTGTGAATGCACAGCCTGATCAGCCACAGTGCAATGAATGCAAGTCGTGGCTCGACCGATATTATACAGACATCCCTTTGCTCCAATCCCGGATCAAGTCCTTGGAGGACCGAGTGAATGTTCTAACTAAAGAGAATGACAAATTGCAAGATAATGATAAAATTCAGAAGACCACAGGCTCTGTTGTCTTTAAAAATGTAGAGGTGGCTACTGCCATTGTCAATTCAAAAATAGCTTGATGAAAATCCCTGAATCCAAGGTATCGTATTTCAAGAGTGATTTTAAAATGATTTTGTTTGTGTTGAATTAGCATATAGGATTTGTTGGCTCAAATCACATCTATTTCTTTTTTGATTTAATTGATAAAATACGATTCTGTTTATAATAATAACTAGCTATAGAATCGTGAGATTCTGTAGCTAGTTATGAAAATTTGAATTGTTTTGATTTTACAACTAAAATAAAATCTGAAAATCATGTATTCTTGTGCATTGACAGGTACACATGAATTTTAAAGGAGATTGGATCGAGTGTGGCATCTTTGAACATGCTTTTTATTTACATAGTTTTGGATTAGGCTATTAGTTTTAGATAGAAATAGGAATTTGGGAGATTGTATTCCCATAATTTTTGTAACAACTTTGATAATTTCCACCAGGAATGTTTTGATCTTGTGGCCTTTATATATGTATTATTTTTGTAAACAAAGGATCATCACTGCCTGGGGAAAAAAACAATGGATTTATGATTTTCACACTTGAATGAAATATGATACTGGTTGCAGCTTTAGCTTTTCCATATTGTGGTTTTGTTCAAGTTAAGATTGTTTCAATTTGTAGTTAAGACTATTATTGCTTTCACTGTTATGGTTTACTACAAATTGGGATTGATATAAATTTATATGTATGATCCATGTTCATGTTCCAGATTTATGACACAGTAATCATTTTGTTTAAACCTGGGATTAAGAGATTTATCTTTATCATTTGTTGAACATTCATGCACGGGTTTTCACAGCAGGGTTTATCTTAATGTGGTCACTTGTGAAATTATAAGATTTATGTCACTATATCTCTCATTTGTTCTGTCGTTACCATTCAAAAGCATTGTTGCTTCATGTTTACGTGAAGTATTGGAAAATCTGGTGTGGGTTGGCCTCATCAAACAGTGAACGCAGATGCTATGTACAGGATGAATAGGAGATGATATTTCAGGTGAGTTTGACAATTCATTTTAGTAGCTTAATCAATATAAGAATTTTTTGTAGTTTAGATTTACAGTACAAATTGTTATTTTTATTGCTAAGCTAGATAGCTTCCATTTCATTTTCTGTTTATAAAGTTATAAAAACTCAAAAAAAAAAAAAAAACACCAGCTTCGCTGTCATAAGTCAATTCATATATGATTTTGAAGATTTCGATTAAAATGTGCATCTTGTGAATACTATACATATGATAAAGATTTAAATATATCAATACACTATACATTTAATAAGTAGGATTACTATTTTATTAATATTAATTAGCGAACTGTGAATATATATTAGATTTATATATAGTTGCAACAGTTGTTTTTCACTTAGTTAGTTTCTTTAGTTTAGTTTTTTTTACTTTCCTAGGACTTAGATCGGCCAATGGAGCCGCTAAGCCTGTCGGAGTGGATTAATCCAAACGGCTTGGGTTATTTAGACAACCCCAGACCGAATTCACTCCTCCAGTTGACGAGTGGTCAATTTTGCCCGTCAACACATATTTAGTTAATATTTCCACTACCATGTAGATATACTCCCTTCCCTGCACCTTTGGAAATCCTGTGATGAAGTCCATGGAAATACTATCCCACTTCGACTCTGGAATTGAAAATGGTTGAAGCAGTCCCACTGTATGTGTAATCTATGAATTGTTCTATTGGAAATTCATGCTCTCCCTCGCATGATTAAGTACATCCTCCTTGAGACCCTTCCAGGAAAACCTCTTCCTCCCCTGCCTATAGGTTTTTCAGATACCCTTCGTGTTGTGCCAATGGAACATCATGTACTACCATAAAAATATTATCCTTAAGTTTGGAATCAGGGAAAAGATAGATATCGTCTTTGTAGTAGATGATGTCATCCACTACCCTATATCGTTCATCCTGAATACTTCCCTCCACCATCTCAAAGGTGATGGTGTTCTTGGAGTATTCCACCAAAAGAGTGGATTTCAAGTCTGCTAAGATCTCTATCATGGAGGAAGCTATAGGTCTTATATATAAGGCATCAACAACATATTACTCTTCCCCTTTAGATAATCAATGTCAAAATCACATTCATGCACCTCAATCACCCATTTATGTTGTCTCTCGTTCATATCCCGCTTCTCTAGGAAATATCTCAAGTTGTTGTGAGCAGTCCTAATCACAAAGCGTCCTCCTACCAAGTACTATCTGAACTTGGCCAATGCATGCATCATGGCCAACATCTCCTTATCATAGATCAGATAGAGATTATTTCTCTCTCTTATCTTTCTTCTATCGAAAGTTATCAATTGTCGGTTCTGCATCAATATTACTCCTATCCCCTCAATGAATGTTTCACACTCCAGGAAAAAAGGATGCATGAAATATGGGAGTGATAATACTGGGAAAGTTCTCATCACTCTCTTCATTATTTAAAATTCTACATGTGCATCCTCTAACCATCACAACTCCCCCTTCTTGGTGAGGTATGTCAATGGTGCAACCAATATTATTGTGAAAATCCTTTCACAAAGTGCCTATAATAACCGCATATCCTGACGAATCCTCACATATCTATGACTGATCTGGGGGTGGGTGAATCTAAGATTGTCTGGATATTCTCCTAATGTACCTTTACTTCCTCAACACCAATCACATGCCCCGGATAGAGGATCTTTTTAAACCAACATGCGCACCTTACCTCCTTGGAAAAAGGTGACTGCTCGTCCATAATGGTGAGAATCTCATCCACATGCTTCAAATTTTCCTCCGGCATCTTGTTGTAGATCAGAAGATCGTCAAATAACCCCAGTAATAGTTTCCTCAATTGTTTGTTGAAGATATGGTTCATGCATGACTAAAAGGTAGTTGGTGCGTTATTCAAACCGAAGGGCATGACTAGAAACTCATAGTTCACATAGTGACACTTGAATGTTGTTTTATGGATATCCTCCTCTCTGACCTGAATCTTATGGTATCTTGATCACAGATGAACCTTTGAGAAGTAAAATTCCCCATCCATATCGTTTATCATCTCATCGATCCTAGGTATTGGGTATCAATTTTTGGTGGTCCTCTTTTTTAGTGCCATGTAGTCTATGCACATCCTCATAGTGTCGTCCTTATTCTTCAATAGTACAACTAAAAAAGCAAAGGGGCTAGAACTAGGCATGATATGTCCCATCTCCATCAAATTATTTTATGGCCTTATCTATTTCATCCTTGAACCTCTTCAGATGCCTGTAGGGTGTGGTGATCATGGGATTCTACCCCTCTTCTAGTTCAATGACATTCTCAAATCCTCTGTCAAGTGGTCTTCCCACTGACAATGGTTCAAACACTCTTTCATGATTTCTAAAAAATACTTGGATATCCACCTAGTAATGTCAGCAATCCTATGATGGCTTCTCCATGGTGATAAAGAACTTTGTTGTGCAAGCCACATCCCCATCTATAAAAAGGGACTCTATGTGTTGGTTAGACACAATCCTGGGGGAACCCATCATCATACCTCTTAGGATGAATCATTGTCCACCCTTGTCCTAGAACTCCATCCTCATGTCTTGATAATTCATGTGGATATCCCCCAATGGGTACAACAATTGAACTCCTATCACCACATGAGTATCTTATAAATCCATGACAGTAAAGTTATCGATCAATGTATAGTTTCCCATTGTTACTTCCAATCCCCTAATCCTATGAGTACACTTCATGATGTACCCATATGATACTACCACATTGAATCCCCCAAAATCCTCCACAGGGATTCATCTCCTGGTGACAAGTGCAACATCAATGAAGTTGTGGGTGGCCCCACGATCAACCAATGTTGTAACTCTCTTTCCTTGCACAATGCCCATGAATCTAAAGATGTAATATTTAGGGACTCCTAAAAGTGTGTCAATGGTCACCCCCTCAAGGATATCCTACAATGGAACCTACTATGTATCATGTGATGGCTTACCACTATATTTTCCAATGCCCTCATCATCATTGTCATCCTCTTCGTCAAAAACTAGCTCAATATGATGGACTTTACCTTTACACATACATCGATGGCTTGGTTCCCACGACTCCTTGCAGTTGTATAAAATCTGCTTCCTCCTTAGTTATATATGAGTTTCCTCATCCAACCTGTCCTTCCTCATCCATGTCTTGTAGGGAGGTTTTGATACCCAACCCTTTTGTGGAATAAATTTTATTTATAGTGTCTTCTTGGGGACTGTGTCTTCCATATCCTAGGTCTTCATTATAGCTTCATGGCGTGTGTTTGGCCTAAAATACTTCACCCAACCTCTTAAGGGTTCATCCAAGCCCTCTGTGAATAGCATCACTACTCTCTACTCAGAAACATCAATCACTATGACTGTCATCCACTTAAATACTATAACATAAGCCTATGGTGTACGTGTCTGCCTCAGTTATTCCAATTCCTTGAAGTGGACCTCAAGGTATTTCCTATTAAACCTATCCATCATCCTTTGGGTGAAATCTTCATATGATGTGATGTTAGAATGTCCCAATGTTAATAGCCCATGGCACCACCACTCATGAGCCTCTCCATCCAAGTGTAAGGTGAAAATTTTGATCACCTCTGCCTCTGTCTTTGGTTTAATATGGAAATAAGTGTCCAACTTATGAACCCATGCTTGGGATGTACACTTGTTAGATCCTTAAAAAGATGGAATAGTCAACTTCCCCAATTTGTGTAGAAGATTGAAATTGTGTTGATTATGTCCTACCCTAGGTTTGTTCCTCATCCCGAGGTTGCAGTAGTCATTGTAAGACATGGATTCCTGAGATCCTTCTTCCAACAAGTGATACTCCCTAAAGTAGGAGTTCATATTTTCATCCCCCTGTTGTTCTAGTTCTCTTGTAGGATACTCCTAAAGAAATGGAGGCAATAATGGTATTGGTACCTCTCTACTACCTTCTTGGAAGAAACTCTATGATGAAACATAGGCATTACTCCCTTTAGGATCCCTACCACCTCTATGGATAGCCTCTGCATGGTTCCCATTGGCACCTCCCTCTTTTTAGTTTGCTTGATTTCTAGAAAAGGATTGTGACAGGACTTGTGTTATTTTTTGTTTCCCATTGGTTATTCTTTCCAACAGTTCTATGGTCTTATCTTCATGATGATCCCCCATAACTCCCTCTACTTATATTTCTTCTAAATTTGATCCTAGGGCAGGTTGTTTCCCTTGTCCTCTAGTCTTCCTTGGCATCAATGCCTCAAGAAATAACAGGCTGGAAAGATCACCAACTCCGATACCACTATAATGTGCCCAACTAGGTTATGTGGGTATATTGTGTTTTCTATCAAAAAATTGTCAATTATTCATGTGTAAATATGTCAAACACTAGTATTAATGTTGTTGTTATCCCATTATAAACAGTTTTCTCATATATGAATATTGTCAAACACATTGCATGCATCCATCACATAGAAAATAGAGAAGGGAACCATGAAATATTATTATCGATAGAAACTCCAATTACAACAATAAAATGATATCTAATGGTTTTAATAACATCTGTAAAATACTCTTCAACACAAAAGTATAATGGTTGCAAAGAAGTCGCACAAATATACTAACAGAAACAATACAAGAAAACCTGGAATGATGTCAATCTATGATGCTCCTGCAACGCTCTGATCCAATAGTGTCCTCTTTTATAGAGACCCTCCTATAAACCTACAAATCTGATCCACACGGCCTACTGCAACCTCGGTTGTCAAGGTCCTCATAGGACAATTTCTAGACATCAAGAAGGACCTCTCGGGGTGCCCCATACTCAACTGGCGGGGATGCCCTAAAATTCGATTTCTCTGAAACCCTCCTGGAACCTCCAAATGTGTGAGCTCAGTTTCATCCAAAAAATTTCATAAACCTCCTATGTACCTTGGTATCTCTTCAGCTGAATGAAAAAATCTGAAGTGAAGCTCCAATGGTAGTCCTAGATGGACTCCCCCTCTTATCTGGCTAGGGTGGATATTGCACCATCGAAATTGGACTACAGTAGTGGAATTTGTTTTCTAAACCCTAACGAAACAATAGCTCCAATAGCACTCCAAAATGAGAGACAAAATCATAATTCCAAAGAGAAGGGTTACCCCTCTATTTATCTTTCCTCCAGACCTGCTAGATCATTCCCCTTTTTGACCAACTCAAACCCTCACTTTATTTTCGATCCAATTTCATTTAAATATAATTATTTATTTTATTTAATGTCACTTTAGGATTATCATTCTACTGACACCAAATAAACCTCCTTGATTCTCTTTCCCATGTTGACTATATCCTATGAGAGTCGTATAGGCTATTGAGTCATCCTCCATTATGATCAACTGGAATGGGACATTACATAGATCTTTTAATTAAAATGATTATTTCTTGGTGTTAATGTTTATAGACATTGATACTAGGAATGAATATTAGTTCAAAGTATATTTTTATTTTCTAGAACGACATTATACTATGGTCCAAACATCCGTCCTACATTGTTGATTAGTTATCATACACTCAAATTGCAAAGGAGTGTGAAGGAGTATTCGATGCACTGGATGAATTCAATTGCATATCTGTATGTGGATGCAACATTGTCATAGTTTTTCAAGTTTTCAATGCTTTTAATGAAGAAGCTGGCACTGACTAGATTCTTACAATTTTTTTATGGATCTTAATGTCAATTGTTCAGTTTTCAACGGATTACCCTCTTCTATGGTAATTTCAAGAGTTCCTAATTATTAGATAACTTTTCTTTCATAATATTATAAAAACTGTATCCTATATATGATCTCATAGTCATTGTGATTTTTCAGTATGAGGATTGAACAAGGTCACAAGCGAGGTGTGTATTATCATTTAAACCAATTTTCAAAGAGAAAAATATGTGCATTGTTATTTGACTAAATGTGAGAGAGAAGAGGTTGTATGTTATCATTCAAAGTAAATTTGAGCGGGGAGAGAATTATGAAGGTGATTAGTAGGAAGAGTCGAGATCTCTAATGTAAGATTCACAAAATCCTCATTCAATTGATTAAACATATTAAACATAGGAACCATTAATTTTGAAATCAAATTCCTAATTCTTTATTGGCATTTGAGGGTTGTGTGGTGAATCTCTCCACTTACCAATCTTGTATTCCATAATCCATTCAATGCATATCTTAGTATTCCCATATTCAACAACATTTTTTTTTATTTATATAAGAAACAATGGAACCTTTCTTTCATTCATTTCTTATGTGTAGTTTTTCTTCTACATCCGAAAATGTCGAGTGAGAATTTTTCTACGTCTTGTGGTAGCATAGATGTTATGGTGCTTACAACCAAGTATGATGTGGTTATTCCTTGTCCATTGGATCCTCATGATATTTGGTTTATATGAACATTGTGATTACTTACATCATGCTTAAATATATTATAGTGGTTACCTCATCGTTCCTATTTATGCATGTAGTAGATAAACTATTGCACATCCATGGCCTCCATTGTTATCGTGCTTGTTATGCCAACAACACACAGTTTGTAAATTTTTGGATTCATTTTCTTAACAAATATACTTGAAGTTGGCATTTACTTGGTGATCTGGATTGGATAATTGTATTATTTTTCATCTATATCGATTATTTCAGAGTGGAAAAAATTGGAGGAATCAACTTGCAGGGTTGTTTTATTGGAAATTCCTAGTTTGGAAAATAGGGGTCCAAAACCTTCTAAATCCATTTTGAGGCATTAAAATAAACTTTTGGGGTTCTTGTGTCTAATACGTGTTCCCACCCCCTTGATGGTGTTCTACACTCTACGACCTTACCAACGGTGAAAACCATACATCAATAGGAGTTTGTATGCAAAAGTTATGCCTCCCGCAAGTTGACCTATCATGCTGAACACCATGGTGAGATAGGATGCCATGTCAACCACTATTACTCATGTATACAGGGATATTCATAAGAATAATTTCAATAATACTCTATAAGGTCCAAAACCCTATCGCAATTGAGGGTTGAGGAAGTTAAAAACCTACCCCTACATGGCTATCCGGCTATGTTAAATACCAATCCACTAGGAGGAGAAGGGATTCCATGCACTCTTGTATTTTGTTCCATAGTTGATCAAAGAAACTTGGAGTGGGAAATTAGAGAGAATAAAAAAGGGGGTTAATTTTCTATAGTATGTTAACAGGCCACAGGTCTCAGGTAACTCCATAGATAGTTCCTTCCCCTTTCTACTTTCATTATTTCCATACCAGAGAAAAGAGAGAAAAACAACCTCACCTTCTAGATGGGTTTTCTCCCATAAGGGTTTCCCAGAGAAAATATGTGTGTTATCTTGTGGATGTCATGTGATTGTACTTTAATTTTATACATTTTATCTATTTCATGCATAAGCAAAAATTCGATAACTAAATATTCTGGAATCTAAGGGAATTTTAACCTTCATAATGTATATTTCAATTTTATTTATCAGATTTCTTATGATGAACTATTCCAGCGAATATCTAGGACACTTTACAAATCACATTGGTATTAGAGAAGGCTTTTCTTTTAGTTATTTGTGGGAAGTTGTTGGATCTAAAAAATGGCTTAAAGAGAATTTGCAGAAACCCTAACCATGATAGACAAGTCTATTCATAACAACCCTTGAGATCCAGTAGAAGAGAGATTTGAGAGGTTGGAAGCGCAAGTTGTCGACATCAATCACAATATGAACCTCATCATGGAGGCTCTAGAAAGAAATCTCAGATCATTCGAAGATGATGGAGGATTTAACTCAGAGATCAAATTGGAGGGTAAATTGAAAGATAAAGAAGACTCAGGAAAGAAGTTGCAGAACGAATCTGAGAAAAAAGAACCAATTTCAAGTATCATGAACCCTTCATAGTCCTTATTCAATATGTAAGCGAAAGTAGAAATAAATCCATACCAAGGTGATATTGATGCATTAAAAGTAATTCATTGGTTGCAACAACTGGAAGTTAATTTTAGCATTCACCATATAGATGAAGAACATAAGATTTCATTTGCTAGATTGAAGTTATAGGAAAATGCTTTAACCTAGTGGGAAATACATATAGAAACACTTAGATTGAAGGGTGTTCCATAAGTAACTAGGTGGGATGATTTCAAAACCATCATCAAGTCCAAACTCTACTCTATCATATATGTAGAGACCAATGAATATGGTTGCAATACTTCAAGCAGAGGTAGGGGCTGAGTGTACAAGAGTACACCACTATATTTAAAAATATGAAAATCATGCTAGGTATCTCTCCCAAGAACCCAAATGTACTCTTCAGGTATATAGGGGTTTTACATAGTCATATATGAAGGCAGGTGATTCTCTTCAATCCAAGTATAGTGGATGAGGCATGTGTATAGGCATAATACCTAGAAAACATAGGCCAAAAGAAGGGGCATCTAAGTGGTTCGAAGTAGAAAGAGCACCAGGAAGCTTCTAAGGAGGGGAAGAAGAAGTGGAAAGGGGGGAAAGATAATAATACAAGAAATTCAACACATTAGTGAAAATATCCCAACAACCATTGCAATCATTGCAACATTAATGGCCACACCAAGGAAAATTTTTGGAAACTACATCTAGAGTTGAACCTGAAGAACTAAAAGAAGGATAGAAAGAAAGAGAATAGTTTAACCACAGATTCAAGAAACCAAGTTGAAAGTAGTAAAATTTGGATGATAATATTTTTTTCACATCTGTGCAGAAGGAGGTGAATCTGAGTAGCCTTAATCATTAGGAAGAGAAGGAGATGACTAAGCTCTTCCATATCAAGATTCATATCAATAAGACCAAGATAGATGTTCTTTTTTACTTTGTTTCATGGTTTAATCTCATAGCAACATATATGGTCAATAATCTTGGATTGGAGGTTCACAATTACCTTCATCCATATCCTTTTGGTTGGGTAAACAAAGATGGAGAGATAAAGGTAATGAAACATTGTAATATTAAATTTGTTGTAAGTGTTGATTTTATTGATGAAGTGGAAATGGATGTAGTACCCCTTGATGTATGTGGAGTAGTTTTGGAATCCTTTTCATGTATATGAGGGATTCAATCTTCATGCGGAGATCCAACCAATACTGACTGATCAAGGATGAGAAGTCCTACATCATTAACCGACATAAAGGAAAGTCAAATATCTCGTTGGTAAGTGCCAACCAAGCCAAGAATTTGATTAGTTCTAGTAAAAAAATATCTTTTACTTTTATTAAGAGAAAATTGGTCTGATTATGAGTCAATAAGAGGAAAGGCATCCCTGGAGGGGTGTAATAAAGAGAAAAAACACTAGTTGGAA
>ML809577.1:46965-70094 GCA_009831015.1 Picea engelmannii | reverse complement strand
TACCTTCCATAGAGGACTTAGCACCAGATTCTTAGACAAAGTTAATAGAGGACACATTTTTGTAGAAGCGGTCCTAAACTACAAGAAAAAGAAAAAATGACCTTTGGAAAATTTGGTTGAAAGGATGACTTCCAGGAAAAGCAAAGTGGTACTCCAAGGAGAAGGTAGAAGAAAAAATTCCTCACCTCATTTAGTGAATATTTAGGGGACCAAAATCCTCCCTAAATGGGGAGGTATGATTTGCATAGGATCATGATATTATTTCTCATCTATATTGATTCTTTTA
Organism: Picea engelmannii; assembly: GCA_009831015.1. Classification (NCBI taxonomy): domain Eukaryota; kingdom Viridiplantae; phylum Streptophyta; class Pinopsida; order Pinales; family Pinaceae; genus Picea; species Picea engelmannii. Next base: position 69,808 of record ML809577.1, on the reverse strand, counting down.
TAGTGGAAAAAGTTGGAGGATTTATCTTGCAGGGTCATTTTAGTGGTAGGTCCCAGTTTCGAAAATTAGGTTCTAGAACCTTCCAGATCCATTTTGAGGAATTAAATGGATTTTTTTGGGGTTTTGGTGTTCAAACATTGTGCCACCCCCTTGATAATTTTACACACATAAAGACCTATCCAACAATGCAGACTGTGCATCAATCGAAGTTCGTATGAAAAAGTTAGGCCTCCCACAAGTTGACCTATTGTGTTGACCATCATGGTATGAGAGAATGCCACATCAGCCACCATTACTCATGTATATGGGGATAGCCACGTGAGGTATTTCAAGAATATTCTATAAGGTCCAAAGAGGTATCACAATTGAGGGTTGAGGAAGTAAAAAATCTACCCCTAGATGGTGATCGGGCTATGTTAAATACCAGAACACTAGGAGGAGAAGGGGTTCCATTCTATACTCTTGTATTTTTTTTCCATATCTGAACAGAGAAACTATGAGTGGGAAATTAGAGAGGATAAAAGAAGGGGTTAATTTTCTATTGTAACATCCCCAACCCCAAGCTAGGCCATGATACATGAAACTTGACCTCTGTCACAACAAAATTTACAATTTCCTTTGAATTTTTATGAATTCTTCTCACTACAGTTTTGATATCACATTATATTTTTTTATCATTACTAGCAAACTAAAATATTATCTTTGATGCATTCATTACCTTAAATTCCTTGCTTATGCTACAATATGAATTTCTAAGAGTGAATGATTGGAAAAATAATGTGAATTTCCCCAAAATAGACTATTTTCCTCCAAAATAATTGCATGTCCCCAAATTGACACTTGTTATGATGGAAACTACATGATCTCCACTTGGGTATACATTCCCCCATCCTAAAAACTTAGGATAAAATATCTCAGTATTTAGACTTTAGGAAATGTTAATATAATATTTCCTTGACTTAATCCCCCTTGGCTTAGCTCCTCATCCTAGAACCTTAGCCCTCTTTCCCTCTTATGGATCCCCCCCCGCTACTCTTTTGTTTAGTTGGTATACAATAGTGATCTATTTTATTAACAATATGAGTTATACATATTACAATGATAGGCTCTTTAGCCTTTTAGAATCGAGTCTCTCCAACCTAATAATCTTGTAGAAAATCTGGCCAATAATATCTTGTCTCACCAGCCTATAGAACATAAGTACATTTACAATTGGGTTTGGTCTGGGGGTATTACATCTATAGCAGCCTAACGGGCCACAAGTCTCATGTAACTCCATATATATTTCCTTATCCTTTGTACTTGCATTATTTCCATACCAATGAAAAGAGAGTAGGATAGCCTCATCTTCTAGTTGGGTTTTCTCTCGTAAGGGTTTCCCATAGAAAATATTTGTGTTATCTTGTGGATGGTGTCTGATTTTACTTTATTGTCCTCCATTCATGCATTCTATCTATTTCATGCATAAGAAAAAGGTCAACATCTAAATATTCTGGAATCTAAAGGAATTTTAACTTTCATAGTGTACATGTCATATTTAGTTATCATATATGTTGTGATGAACCGTTCCAGTGGAATATCCATGAAAATTTACAGATCACTCAGTTATGAGAACTCAACCTTACCTCTAAATGTTGATTGCAATTTATCTCTTTGTATCAATTTCTTATTTTAAATCTATTATGACCACCTTCGAATATGTACCAAGGATGAAAAAATAAATCAAAACCCTACGGGTTACTTCCTTCATATCATAAATCCTTTGGCATTTGGGGCACATATAAAATACTTTGTTTTTTCAAGAATATGTTATTTTGGAAGATGAAATTGAAAAGGGTGATGAATTTTATGAAGAGGTTGACCATTACACTAATTTAATCTAGTCCTCCACAATCTATAAATGTGGGAGATGAGAATCCATCAAAAGGAAAAGAATGCCTTGTCAACAAAGAAATCAATGGGTAATGACATTGATCTGAATGTTGCATGAAAATCTATAGGATTTTGCATACTCAATCACCACCACCAACATTGAACAAAATACCCTCAAGCAATGAGTATACTACCACCAATAATGGATAGTTGGGTTTCCACAGACCTATATAGATCAGAGATGGTAGGATATAAATTTGATTAAGGGATCTCAAGTCCAACTAATTTACTCTCATGTAAGGAAAATCCAACACCTATATGACCTCTCACCACTTCCCTTTCAATACACTATTATATTTCCTCAAAATTCACATAATGTCATCTCTGTTTTTTCAATGTAGGACAATGGTTGTCCTCGATTTCTCCCCAGTAAAGAAACATGAAATCACCATTAAATCCACCTACTACCCCTTATTTTGACACAAGAGTAATCCTAATGAATTTCTTCACTACCCTAGTTATTTTCATCACTAAGAGCCTTGGATATTTGGGGCACTTATTTGACTTCATAGATTATGTTGAGTTAGAGGGTTTGATGACATGTTGATGGATCATATGATATGGATCCTCTTTAGTAGTTGGCTTCATCCCGATTTTTGAGCATATTCATAGTTCCCAAGGCATATTCACATATATCGAGGTAGTTTATAGTTTCCAAGGAATTTTGAGCTATTCTACATGTACCAATACTTCTCATGCCATTCCACGTCTTATATTTTGGATCTCTCACCTTGTTTTCACATTTTGAGGCACATGTCACCTAATTTGAGAAGATGTTCTCCTTCGAGGATGCATTACTTGGACATTTAGGTTTTTGTTTGGCATGTGTGGACCTTCTTGGACTTTCCTTGACTTCAAGATATGGTTAGTATGATTTTAGGAGGAGGTTGTACATTGGAGACCTAACATATGACCATTGGAGATCATTTTAGCAGGGTTGTCCCTTCTTTTCATGGAGATGGTTGAGTGTTATGCACACTCCACATGTTGAGGCCTTGTATCATGGATACAATTTATTTATTTGAGGATGATGTCCACTTTGGAGGTTACTTTTCACATTTTATAATACTCATTGATGGGACATATCACCTTGGAGAAAAATCTAGAAGGTTCGAAACCCTAGATCTAGTGTTGCATTGCATATTTTGAGGGAAACCTAACTTCAAGAGAAGTTATATTTTGACAAAGTTCCTATAATTCCACTATATCAATGTCATTATATCCATAATTTACATGGTATTTCCAAAATGTGGTCATAATATAAAATCGATAAAATATTGACACATTATGGTGATTTTAAAATCTGTCGTGGGAATTTTTTCACCACAATTTAGACCACTCATTGGAGGAACATATGCCATCTTTTGCTTGATAATTTTTAGTATTTAGGGGTTTTTAATTGTTGATATTTTCCCATGGTGAAGAACTCTTTGTCTCTTGAGGCCACATGCTCCATGTTTTTATGCATCTATTGGGGGCTATCCACCTTAGAGGAGATCTAGGAGGATTTCATTGCCTACTTTGAGGAGTTGGTTATGGTTGTATCCACTTGGAGGTGTTTGGAGGATAGATGTTTCTCCTTTGAATCATCATCTTCCTTATTTAATGGAGACATTCCACTCTCTTAGATATATTTCACTTGGATTATTGTACATGTCGATTGACCACCCCATGTTTTTATGTATTTTGACAAGATAGTTGGAGGAAAATCATATTTTATCCCTCCCTAGGCTAGATATAAGGTTCTCATATAATATATTGTTATGCTATTGTAAAGGGAGATGAGAAACACTCTATATAAAGAGGCTCCCTTCCTCATTATCACTCATGGTTGTATTTTTGGAGCTCTCACTCCTTGGATCTTAATTGAGATATATTTCTTAGAGTATATGGTTGTGTAAAGGGTTCTTTCTTTGTGGATGATTTTTGTCAATTATTGAAGTTTCTCTATCTTGGTTTTATTTGGTGCATAAGGATATAATAGTGAAATGTTCAAGTCTTGTACAAGCCTTCAAGATTGAATCTCCATTTGAGGGGTAAGTTACCCCTTGGAAGGCAGATGTTCTATGGTATTTTGTTGGTTTGGCAGTTATTTGGTTCCATGCTTTGTTCTTCCTTTTGTATCCCTTGCAAAAGTATCAAGTAAATTTATCAAGACACAGTTTATTTTTTTGGTGAAGGTTTTTCCATTAAGGTTCCCTTCTTGTAGACCTTGATATTCATTGTTGATATTGATGGGGTGAAATATTATTCTTCCTTTTGGTTATAATCTAAGCCCTAATACTTGAATGAAATAAACCAATTCTTAATAGGGTTTCTTATTGACCTTATAGGCCATTTGATTCACCTTAAATCCATTTCCCTAATTGGATTTGACACTGATATATACCTCCTTCCATCACCTAATATAAATCCCTACAAACCCCAAAAATTTGTTTTACTAAGGCTACTCTCAATGTCACATTCTGCCTCATTGCTTGGTATTATTAATCCTACTAGGTATACCCCCCTTGAGTCAAAAGAGATCCATCCTAAAGTGAATAAGATATTTTACTAAGGTGATAGTGGTGACCATATTAACAGTTTCCCCTTGAGTTATACCTTGTGGATTGTGGATTTGATCATTAAGTGCAATTTGAGCGGTAACATTTTGGCATTGTTTCCAAGGATGAAGTCCATTCACCTTGAAATTTGAAGAGTATGCTTGACAACAAATTTGTAAGAGAGTTTTATTGAATATGTCCTCATCACATGGTGACTCCATGAATGGAAAATTCCCTTGTTACTTACATATTTTGAATACATTTTTGGGTGTAGAGGTGAGTACATCGATCGATTTTGAAGGATCTTTAAATAAAATCTCATCATGGAGACTCCATCTTTGGTATTGGTATGAGGTATGATAATTTATCATTCCAAATATTTATTTTTATCCTTTTATTGATGACCAAAAATTGAATAAAAGATGTTATGGCCTCCTAATGATTTCTCAAATATTCTAGGGTTCCCACATGAGCAGCCAAATATAGATTGTAGGTTAATTCCAAGTTTTGTGGGCGTGTGATTCATGTCAAGAGAATAAGAGAGAGAAATTCAAAGCCCCAAGAAAAATCCAACTTCTTTCGATCCCAACTACTATTTCGACAAATATTTCTACAGACTTCATTGTTGACTTACCTAAATCAAGAAATAAGTTAGTCATCATTGTTATCACTGAAATTTTGTCCGCAAATGGTTACAGGAATCCAACATCTTCAAACAGTTATGAGGTCACCCATGGACCAAAATTACCACAAAATCATTTCCAAAAGGTCTAAAACTATACAACCAGTGATAAAATTAAGGTGCACTATGACTACACAGGGCGCGCGCGCACATGCGCCATCCAGAAACGCACAAAAAGTGCACATGTGCACGATGCGCGACTGTGGTCGCTAAAAGCCATGCACACCTAAGAATGATGCATTTATGAGATTGGTCAGCCTCCCACCCACTTCTAGTTCAGCTTCCAAGTTGATTTGACATCCAAATCTCGGCTAGATCCAACTGGATGGCTGGTCAAAGACCTAAACATGCCCTAAACAACCCCTTTTCACACTAAAAGATGGTTGCACAATACCTCAAAGTGATGCTATAAAACAAAGCCATGGTTGCACTACATTTTCAAGGAATTCATTTGCAAGGTTATGCTGTTGCTAATCTCTTGGGGAATCCTCTTTTCTAATCAAGAGCATACTAGCATCATTACATTTGAGCAATTCATCTCACCTCTTGAGTGGATTAGCTTGGGATTCTTTCACCATTTCTTTCAAAGTTGTAATAAGAGCTTAGTTGTGGGGGTCCAAGTGCCCTCCCTTGGAGGAAGAAGGGACCCAAAGTCCTCTTTCTTCTTGGTGTTTTATTTTCACTAATATAATCCTTTCCATTGGTGACATGAGTCTTATTGGTTTTTTGTTCTTATGTCCTTATGCTCAATAGTTTAGTTTTTCTTTCATTTCTTAGTTTAATTCTTAGCTTAGTCTTTTATGTTTATTTTTCTAACCCTTTCCTTTACTGATGTCTTGCTTAGCTAAACCAACTAAGCTTATAAGCACCTCTATTTTCCTCATTTAGGTGACAAAATAGGTGTAATAGATTGGCGACCATATTGGGGAAAGGTATCAATTTCCTACCCCATTTGGGTTTTGTAGCTATTCTTTTGGTTTATTTAACCTACAGGTACCTTAACCAGCCCAAGACGACCTGCAAAACATCCAATTCAAAGCTGAATTGAGAGAATTCCATCTGAAATTTTCTTCACGGTCGTGTGTCAGGTGTGCGCAGGTTTATTGGCCCACAGTCGTGCATCATGCACACGTGCATCAAAATTATTGTGTTGTTCTGCGCACCTATGCCCAAAATTCTATTTCGGTTTGCGCACAGGTGCTCAGTGCGCCTCTGTCTACTCTGAGACCCACGCACCTATGCAGAAAAATACACATTTTAATCTTTTTTGTGATTTGGGGAAAGACCCTAGCCTTCTTAAAAATGATTTCATGCATGTTGTAATCTACAACACACTTAGTTCTCTCTCCATATAAAGGGATTAGTCAAAAGACATAGGCACTTAGGGGGTTTTAAATCATTATTTCCTCTTTTGCTTTCATTTTTCCACATGGATGGCTTGCTATGACTAAAAGTATAAGTTGGAATCATTTGTAATCACATAAAATTTGCATTGGGACCAGAAGTTGGATATCAATCGTTTAGTATGATCTTCTCTCGCACTTCAAAGCAACCTTGAGAATTAGAAAAAGGTTGTAGGACAATTTCATCTCCCTTAAAAAGACTAAAACCTTTAGGAGAGGACAATAGCCCCCTCGGAACTCCTCTTAGTTTATTTTTCAAACACATCTCAATATTGTAATGGGCCCATACATGCCGACATGCTACAAAGATAGGATAGTGTTGAGATTTACTTTCTTAGATTAAATCACTAAGGAAGTTTAAAGTTTTTGTAACGGGATCATACATGCCCACATGATCACAATCTAGGATAGTTTCAAATCTCTCTTAGATTAAATCACAATAGGGAGTTAAAGGAATAGTAAAGGACCCACATATCCACATGCTAGCTTCCTAGGGACTTTTGAATTAGGCAAGGTTGTACCAAAGGCATTTAGTTAATTAGGTAATCAACACTTGTAAGGACCAAGCGAATTCCACATGCAGCAAGGTGACACCTAATTCATTAAAACATTGTCACACTTTCACTCATTCACACACAAAAGTCACTTATCACTCACATAGTTTTCATCTCGAAACGTGGAGGTCAAAGTAAGTTTCCTCCAAAAGGATTCCAAAACACCCCACCCTTTTCTTGACGAAACTATCCACTCCCATTTAATTTCAACGAGATTTGCTCACACCCCCAATCTCTCAAACAAACCACATCTAATTTTTTTCTAAAAACTCACTAAGTTTTCCTCCACAGTAGGTGCTAAAAGAAATTTTTTAGTCTAGGTAGGATTTCGTGGATAGGCATCCAAATAACTCCCCGTTATTTGGTTCTCACATTGTCAAAACAATAGAAGTTGTCAAATAGGGAACTGTAAATCCTCCAAGTCAAGTGTTCCTAACACCATAATGTAGGGAGATACCCGTGAAGGGTTGAAGGCCGAGGTCCAGTTGTTCTGTGCACCCCCCCCTTGCGGTACCCACCTCTTGGACGGGATCCAGCCTATGACCCATTTCTTAGGCCGAAAATCTAAATGTCGCACTTTGACTGAGGTACCTAGTGACCAAATTTTAGGACATCTACCCAGGTGGCAATTGTGGGATGCAATTGCACCTTGATCGGATTTTGTGTGGCTATTGGGAAATATCACCAGCTCTTTCAGGATATGCCCCCTTTACCCCTCATTATAACTGATTACTTCATCCTTCACTAGTTTCTCTTCCGATGAATTCAGACCCCACTGTTGAGTACTATTGGAAGGTCTAGTGCTATTTGAGAGGAAGGAATTTGGACACGAGCATTTGTTTTCTTTAATTTCCCATGTGGACAAAACCCACTTATCCACATATATGCTTCTTTTTCAAAATACTTTATGATGCACTTCTGATTACATTTGATTTACATATATATCGTGTAAAGTTAAAAAATTGCAACAAAGGCTCTTGTTTATTTATTACTCTCACCACAATTCGCACACATCCACTCAGCTAGTCAGACATCATAGTGGACCCATAGAACCCCCATCATTCTAGATGCTTTATAACCCTCCCTCCTATTTTAGGGGGAGTGAGTAGTCTTCCTAACTCATCGGCCCCACCTTCTCACACTCTTGTGAGTGCCACTGTCTTAGGATAAGCTTTGCTTGGTTCCACCTTACTTGGGTCCACTTCCCAAGGGCCACCATCCAGTCGCTTTCCTTTACATAGAAGAAGGGGGTCAACTTCCTCTCAAGGGGGAAGTACCAACCCACCTAGCCCCCCTCAGTGGTTAGGTTCACAGAACACTCACACCATGGCTGGAACTAATCCTCTGTCGCCACTCTAGATGCCATATTTTGCCTCTCTTAACATACCATATCTAAGAAAACTCACAAATGATCCTATATTGCATAACCCCACATGGCCTGCAATGCCTACCAAAATACCTTCAGATATCCCCAAGTTTGAAGGAAAGGAAGGGGATGACCCTCCCAACCATGTCATGAATTTCCACCTATGGTGCTCTTCTAACAACATTATGGATGATTCCATCCAACTACGATTATTTCAATGCACGCTCACTGGCCCATCAGCCAAATGGTATGTAGACAAAAAATCAGGGTCCCGTACGACTTTCGAGTCCTTGGCCAAAGAATTTTTGAACTTCTTCCAATTACCAATCCGCCATGACAATGGTATTGAACTACTCTCTAATTTTAAACAAACCTCAGCCACACATATCTCTGATCACATTCACAAGTGGCATTGACGATGTAGTTTGTGCAAAGCCGAAACCACCAAACAAAAGTGTCTAGACTGGTTTCTCAGATCACTTGTCTCTCTCCTCAGTAGAGATGTAGCTTCCACATTCCCTCAATCAGAAGAAGAAGCCATCAGTAAGGCTCAACAATACGACCTCATCTATTCACAATCAGGGTACTTGTACACAGTACTTCTTGATCTCCCAAAACCCGTGCCATTTGGCCAAGACAAACCCAGGATGTCTCACTCAGTAGACAGATTGATTGGTAATACCATGCACCACAGTCCACAACCCCAACAACCATCAATGTATGGCATACCTCAATATCCATCAGCATATGTAGGAACCCCTTATTATCCTCCACCCCCTTATCAACAACCATACCCTGTCGCCCTTCCTCCACCCATTAGTGGGCCATCGTCGGCATCCACAATACACCAACCTATCCAAACAATTTCTGGTACTCCCTCTACCTCAGCTTATACTCTAAGTACTAGCGAAAGCACCATGCCTTCCTATGTACCTTACAGATCATTACCCCCAAAAAATCTGTACTTTCCATTCCCTGGTCCTCCACAACCCATGGCTTCCCCACAACCTCATGCTGGGGTGAATTTTGTTCAACCCTCTCCCCTTCAGTAATATCAAAATTTTGAACAGTTGAATACGAAAAAATCTAACCCATCAGTCGAATAATTCCAAAAAGAAAGGAAAAAGCAAGAACAATAGCAACCCAGGTCAAGGCGAGAATCACCCCCAACAGAACCAACCTACTGGGGGCACCCAGAATCAAGGGAATCAAAACCCCCAGGAGGGCAATAACAACAGGCGTCAAGGGAAAATTAACAGTAATCTTTGAACCAACTTCCCTTGTGCCCTTTGCGGTGAGTTTGGTCATTATACTCATCATTTCCCCCAAATCGTTGATTTTAAACGAATGAAAGACTCAGGAAGTGCACCACATCCTCCAGCACCGCCTTCCCCTTAGCAGGCCCCACAACAATATGTCCAACAACCTCCCCCTCCGTGCTGCAGAATCCCATCTCACACCAGGGTGTGATGAACACCCAATAGGATATGCAGCCTACCCCACCACAGTTGGGACAATATATCAACCCAAACAATCTCGTAGATCGCACTATCCTCCTCACTAGTGAGGAGAAATTCCTTCTACAAACACGTAGTTGTCAATACCGTGCACCCACTGAGTCTCCTCCCATTCCCCCAGAAACAATCCCAGCACCAACGGGACCCCCGTTGGTGATTCCTCACCCTAACATGGACACACCTCTTCACATCCCTCGCATCCCATTGCGTAGGAAAGTCCACAACCCGCGGGCTAGGGCAACTCATAATTAGAGTCTGGTCGATGACTTAGCATAGTCCCCTGCTGGCATGTCAGTCTTAGAAGTACTTCAAACTTGTCCCACTCAGTAGAAATCATTAATTTATTCCTTGGGGGCAGTAGACCCCGCAAATACCCAACTCATCACATTTGACCTCGACAGCGGAGAACCTCACCTCCCTACTCTCGTCGCTTTTCAAATCCCAGTGAAAATTCAAAACATTACAGTTCATCGATGCATCATCGATGAAGGTGCATCCACATGCATCATGTCCAAGTCTATATGGAAGAAACTTGGTTCCCCCGAACTCATACCATCTACCATTACCTTAAGAGCTTATGACGAATGACCATATTCTCCTGAAGGGATCTTCCAAAATGTCCCTATAGAACTCGAGGGCAAGACCATTCTCATCGGCATTGAAGTTATCGATGCCCCACTTGATTATAATATCTTGTTCGGTCATAGCTACATGTACGCTATGAAGGCAGTTGCCTCTTCCATATTTCGAACCATGATGTTCCCCCATAACGGGAAGATCATTACCATTGACCAAGTTTCACATTATGAGCCTAACCTTTCTGCCAACATCAATAACATTCTCCCTCTCATCCACACTAACCATGGAGCATACCCACTCATCGAAATGGGTCCCGAAATTTTCAAAGACCCATCATTTTTAGGAACTTACCATGGTGCACCACCGCTCCTTCATCCTTCTAATCAATTATGCGTCGTATCATCCAAAGGAACTGACATGGAGGATACCCTTCCTCCCAGGGGGGCTTCTATCATATCTGGCGTCCCACTAGTTGCAGATATCCTCCCTCACGAGCCTCCTATGAACTCGTCGACTCCACCAGTTCATGATTTCACCTCTCCCCAAGGCCATATCCCAGTTTGGGAGACAGTTCCCCAAGCCATTACTCAAATTCCCTTCTTCTACCCTCCACCAGGCGTAGAAGCTTTCCAAGTAGCCACAATTCTTACCCTCCCTAATATGGTGTTGGCAATTCCAGTTTGGTATTTACATCCACCAGAGATGGTTCCTCAACCAACCCTTCCCCCCCAAATAGAAGTAATCCCAATGATGATTCCCATACTCACTCCCACCATACCCTCTACACCACCACTCACTAACCTCCCTGCCATAGCTGGGGGAAGGAGAAAGAAGAAGGAGCCCACAACTCCATTTCCCCCACACATCCAACGTCCTTGCATGCTATGTGAGAAAGAGGGACACCCAACCAACAAATGCCCATCTCTACCCAAGTTACATAACCTAATTCAAATCAATAAAACACCATCACTTCTCATCACTGTAGAAAGCACTGCCACTATCTCCCCTAACGCAAGTAGCAAAGGGTTGCGAACCAAATTCACTTGCGCCATATGTTCCGAATATGGCCATTATACACACCAATGCCCAGCACTACCTCAATTCCGACAGACATTAGTCATAGTATGCCAAAGCTTCTAGCACAAACCCAATCCACTTACATCATCCCTACCAAACATCACTGGCATCCATTATGTCACGACTTCAGTCAATGAACGTATGAGATGCCCTTGCTCTCTATGCAAATCCTTAGATCATTTTACATACCAATGTCCTATGATCATTGAATACAGGTCGACCCTGATTCAAACCCCTGCGCCCCCTACAGAATTGATGATTAACCTTACCTCATCACTAGAGGTTCTTCATATCATTTCTCCTAAACCAGAGGCACTCCCTATTCCTCTATGGTTCTTTGATGACTTATCTGAAGATTTACCCCCAAACCCCCCCAATTCTCCCGTTCATTTCCCTACATAAATTTTACATACAACTACCACTGGTACTCCTCAGTACCTCGATATTTGGTTTATGTCGAGAAAACCATCACAATCTCATTGCATCATTCCCCCTGCTTCTTCATCCCCAAAGGACAACCACATGGTAGCCATTCTACATTAGGTTATTTCTTTTTATAGTGTTTTTAATCTTTTTTCCATACCTCACGTCTAAACTATCATTTTTGTTATTGACAGATGCTTCCTCCATCAACCTACCACATCGGTTACGCCGACAGTGCCAGCCATTGGACACAAAATCTCACTTCGACATCTTGGGCCCTCTATACCCCCTCACATGAATTGCTCCACTCTAGCGGCATATGTTTGGGTTCAACAACCAACAGCCAAGCCGAGTACACTACCGTCATTGGCCTCCTTGTCGATGCCATCCATCATCGTATTCACCACCTTAGCGTCTTACTTGACTCCCAACTAGTCAACCTCCAGCTCAACAATGTGTACTGTGTTCGCTATCCTTGCCTTTTTCGCAAATACCTGCAAGTTAGACTTTTATCTCGACATTTTGATATCATTACATTTACACATATTCCAAGGCAATTTAATCAAATCACAAATAACCTAGCTAACATTATACTCAATTAGCATATATCACATCAAGATACCTTTACACACACATAAACCATCAAGAGCTTATCACAACATATATAGATTAGACATCATAAATAACATTAAAAAACACACATGTGAACATCACAAAGACCCCAAAATGTATAATCACACACACACACACACACACACACACACACACACACACACACACACACACACACACACATATATATATAAATCGGTCAACAGTGCCATCAAAATGTTTACATACACATTAAATACATCGTATAAAAAATACGCAAGCCAGTGAATCACCTCGGTAAAAAACTGGTGTCACTACACCAAAATGGGCTCACCAGCCTGTACTCAATATACAAAAATACACAGAGAGACACTCAAGGTGCCTCTAGAGCACCACCTCCTGCCCCTTTCTCAGGCGGCGGTGCCCCACCCACTATTGGTCCATTTGGACCTGGAGGTAACCGCCCGGGCATCGCACCACCTGCTACTGCTGCACATCACACCACGGTTCACCACGTCAGCGGAACTCCCACACACTGCTCTAGGATGCCCTCGTCCTGGATGCACGACTAGATGTTCTCAGGCACTCCCTGTAGCACTGCCTCCAAGCGGCGAAAAATATCCTCAAAATCTCCCTCGATCTCCATTGGAGGAGAATGCGATGGCCCGATACCAGGTTCATCAAAACGATGTCTCCTAGCTGCTCTCTCATCGTCGACTGGTCTCACCTCAATGTCCTCACACAAACATCTCTCTCCTGCCTGCAGCTCTCCCCGCGACGGTCTCACCGACTCCTGATGAGCCGACGCTCTCATAAACTCAACCTCACGCCTACGAGGTCCCACACATGCACATACAAACAAGCAAAAGATAGCATCAACATCCATCTATACATAATATATAAGTCATACTATCTCAAATATCAACATATCAAACAAATCACAAACATACCTCGGCGGTCAAACGCCTCTCTCGGAGGTAACACCATATCCAGATCACCCCGGAAGTCAACCCCATAGTATGGATACTACAGTATGATCTGCGGCATCAGCCACCACACCTGTGCAGCCTCGACCATAAAAAAATGGCTACCCTCACCACCACCGTGGAGAATCAAAATCGTCGACCACCACCTTAGTTGCGGCTCTTGCGCACTAGGTGCGCCCAATAAAACTCTAGGGTGCAACATCGACACCCTCTCCAAAAACCAGTCCACCAAGATGGACCCAAAGGCACAGTCCCTTGAGTCCGTAGTCCAACACTTGTCAATCTGCCCTACCATTTGGCATTCAACATCAAGCCCTAGGAAAAATGCTCTCCTGCCAATGCCCGCCCCATAATCCTCAGTTGACCACCACTGATACGCTGAGTCATGAGGGATCCATATACCCTCACAATCATCGCTGCTACACAACGATGAACTAAAGAATCCATAGCCCCGATACTCACTATGGAGCCTGACATAAAGTTCTCCCTTGAACAATACCTTCGGCCAAGGGTAGCCAACTGCACGTCCCTAGGTAATATAGTCTCCACTAGTAGGGGTGTCCCCCGAAAAGGGAGCCTAGTCAGAAAGTACACATCCTCCACCGCAGTGAAGGCTAGTTGCTCTCCCCGCACCATAAAACAATGCAGATCTGAACTCCACATCTGGATCAAAAACTGAAGAAGATACTACTGAGACAGTATCAAAGGGAACTCGAAGAACTTCAGCAGCCCACAGGCTGCCAAAGTGGCATGAACCGCTGGCTCCTCAATAGTCATGGCCTCCCTCAGCTGTGACCATTCCCGCTCTCTCCAGTGGACTGACATCATCCCAATGATCACCTGCAACCACATAATACAGTCCTAGATCAACCATCTCGAACATAAAACACATTAAAATCTCAAAAAAGATGAGTTTGTGCACCCGTCAGCCTTGCCTCCAAGGCGCAGTTGTTTACCCCTCAAGCGTGCACACATGCGCACCTGTTTAAACCCACAGGCACGCACACATGTGCGCCTGTTCACCCCATAGGAGCACACACGTGCGCGCCTATTCATCGCACAGGCGCGCACGAATGCACGCCTATCTGCCATACAACAACACCTTCATATGACCCTGTCATGTACACAAGCGCACATTACAGGGCGCCTGTCCGCTACACAATTGTGCACCCATGCACAATTGTTTAGCTAATAGGCACACATACAATGCACCTTTTTTTCCCCTTAGAGCGCACCCATGCACGGTTTATCAGAGAACAGGCGCACACACATGCGTGCATATTTCTGAGTCGCCTGCACATTGGGGGGCCCACACCCACAAAACCCCCTATACGACCCTCTGTACTAGCCCTACCCACAAATAGAAAACCTAAATCTATGCAGGACGATAAGACCACTAACCTGAAGCTCGTTGGTCCTAAATCGACTGCCTCATTCTCCCGGAATCTCCAAATCTCCTCTGAATATCTCTCTTCCAACCACTCTGACAGCAGGTACAAATGAGGTGGCAATGTGGGCCCTATAGCTATATATAGTCCCTTTTTCCAAACTTATAGACCCCATTCTGGGAGCTCCGGGTGTCCGTTTTTCGATCTGTCTTCAGCCACCAGATCAGCATCCCGTCATCTACATCAAGATAGTCCATGGGCCATTTTTTATCCTTAGCCCCTGGGGAGCCATTTTTTTCCTTACCATGTCCAGGTATGCATGCTCATGTTCAAAATTATCAAGTAAATGCTTGTATGTTTGATTCTCTTCAGATATTGTTCACATCGGGTATTTAGTTTTCCATGTGTGCAGGTACTTGGTCATCATACATTAGCATGACCCCTTCAGGTATATAATCAACACTGGCATGTAATCATTCCCTTTGAATCTCAATTGCATCCCCAGTCACACCCTCTGAAATTTTCCCTTAGGGTCCTTATATCCAGCTCTTCAATACCACCACCTCCATTTCATTTTGGGTAGTGTCACTCGGTAGCACTCTCCCCCACATGGGTTGTCTCGTTCATAGTACCCCTTGGCACTTTGACACTCATGGTGTTTCTCAACCCTTTAGGGATGGGAGTCCCGATAGTCTTACACCATGTCGTGAATCAACCACATACTCATTCTCCTCATTTTGCTAGCTTTCCCCATGGACTCCCATGATTATCTCTTCAAGGTTCTCTTTTGACTACACCTCCGCAGTATCATTAACCCTCCATTTCATCCACAATCAGTTTTCCCATCGACAAATTTCCCTCCATTTCATATACCTCATACAGAAACCCACCCATTGGGCCCCCAACCTCCACCAGTTCTCTAAGCAAAACGTGCCCTAACCAGTCCAACCATATTGCAATGGGTCACCCATTTATGTATTTGTACACTCATCCCAAATTATTCTTTATAAATTGTAAAACGCTTTTGTTTCCATCATTTACATATCTTTTTGTCTTCGCCTTTGGCGACCTTCTTCCCTTTTTGGCAAACGCAACCCATGTCTCCCTTGGTTGGGGCACTCCTTATCATCTACTCCTATTAACATCATCCATATATTCCAAGTATCCCACAGGCCACCTACCTCTGCTCTTTGAGTTTGTTCACTTTGTCCTGCCTCTGGCACAACTTATCCCACGTCTTGTTGTCCCCCTGACACTTGACCTAGTTGAATGGTTGCAGCCACTTATACTTCACATATACCACCAATCAAGGGTAGTCTTGAGTCTCCATACATCTTGACTTCGTCCATGTACCTCCTCAGTTCCTAACCTCACCTAGTAGATCTCACGAAGCCCTTTGCTTCTTGGAGTCATGTCCCCCTTTTGTCGACATTAGAACAGTTTCCAGAAGGGCGACAATATATTGACTCTCATTACCTTTCCAATGAGAGGTCTCGGACGACACAGGGAGAACCACAATTTCTCCCTGCTATCGTTGACCCCTGTAACATTCGACTTCAACACTTTCTCATGTTATGGTGTGTCTTACTTTGCGACTATTGCAGTTGTTTCTTATGTTTGCCGAAGACCTATGAACTTGGTTGGGCTATCAATGCCTATAGAATCCGTGATACTTCTTACAGGTGTCATTGCCTATTATTCAGAGTATGTTCCTCCTCAGAATTGTCTTCTTCCTTTATCACAACCGCCCCTGAGGGCACTGTAGTTGTCTACATCAACACACCATTTCAATTACTATACAACACCATTATTTTTTGAGTTACATGACACGAGCATGGGGCATGCACGCCTCGTTTGTACACAATTTATTTTTACACACCTTATGGAAGGTGGGGTCCTATAGGTTCCCTTCTCCCTCCAACAGGTCACTCTTTCTACTCTCACTATCCCTCTCTCTTACAACGACACTCTCAATAGAAGAAACATTGATGAATTTTGGCTATACGTATGCTCTTAACCTCATCCATTAGGGGGCATCTGTTATCACTAAAATTTCATCCGCAAATGGTTACAGGAATCCAGCATCTTCAAATAGTTATGAGGTCACCCATGGACCAAAATTACCACAAAATCATTTCCAAAAGTTCAAAAACTATACAACCAGTGATAAAATTAAGGTGCACTATGACTACACAGGGCGTGCGCGCACATGCGGCATCCAAAAATGCATGAAAAGTGCACATGCGCACGAATCGTGACTGTGGTTGCTAAAATCCGTGCACACCTAAGAACGACGCATTTATGAGATTGGTCGGCCTCCCACCCACTTCTAGTTTAGCTTCCAAGTTTATTTGACATCCAAATCTTGGTTGGATCCGACTGGGTGGCTGGTCAAAGACCTAAAAATGCCCTAAACAACCCCTTTTCACACTAAAATCTGGTTGCACAATACCTCAAAGTGATGCTATAAAACAAAGCCATGGGTGCACTACATTTTCAAGGAATTCATTTGCAAGGTTATGCTGCTGCTATTCTCTTGGGGAATCCTCTTTTCTCATCAAGAGCATACTATCATCATTACATTTGGGCAATCCATCTCACCTCTTGAGTGGATTAGCTTGGGATTATTTCACCATTTCTTTCAAAGTTGTAAGAAGAGCTTAGTTGTGGGGTTCCAAGAGCCCTCCCTTGAAGGAAGAAGGGACCCAAAGTCCTCTTTCTTCTTGGTGTTTTCTTATCACTAATATAATCCTTTCCATTGGTGACATGAGTCTTATTGGTTTTTTGTTCTTATGTCCTTATGCTCAATATTTTAGTTTTTCTTTCATTTCTTAGTTTAATTTTAGCTTAGTCTTTTATGTTTCTTTTTCTAACCCTTTCCTTTACTGTTGTCTTGCTTAGCTAACCCAACTAAGCTTGTAAGCACCTCTATTTTGCTCATTTAGGTGACAAAAGAGGCGCAACAATCATGGTAGTAGTGGATCATCTTTCCAAATATGCTCATTTTTGTGATCTTCAACACCTGTTCACTGCCTCCACCATAGATAAAAAATTTATAGATAATATCTTAAAACTCAATGGCATGACTCACTCTATTGTGTTTGATTGTGATCCGTTACCCCATGAAACCCAATTACACCTCAACACAATATATCATCCTCATAATGATGGCCAAAATAGAGTAGTAAACAATTGTTTGGAAACTTATTTGAGGTGTTTTTTATCTGACAGAAAAAATCAATGGGTTCATTGGTTACCCCTCGCAGAATGGTAGTAGAACACTTCTTACCACACCACCACTTTCATGACTCCCTTTGAAGAAGTTTATGGAAAACCACCACCTTGAGTTGTATCATACATGTTAGGCGTCTCCAAGGTCCAGTAAGTGGATCAAACTCGTATAGTCTGCATGACCATCCTCTGTACTCTCAAAGAAAATTTAGTCATGACTCAGAATCACATGAAACAAAAAGCAAATCAAGGTCATTCGAAAAGTGAATTTGTTGAAAGAGACCATGTGTTTCTTTGTTTGAAACCTTATAAGAAGAATTCACTCAAAGCCCAACATTTTCATAAACTTGCCCCCAAATTCTATGGTCCATGGCCTACTAGTTAGAGTTGCCCAGTCACTCTAAGCTCCACCCTGTTTTTCATGTTTCCTACTTAATCAAAGTGATAGACACTAAGTACCATACTCAGACCAGTCTCCTTGAATTGGATGAAGAAGGATTCATTTGGTTACAGCCACAAGTAGTCCTGGACTAGCGTGAGTGTCGTCTCTACCAATGCACTATCAAGGAAGCTCTAGTTCATTGGAAGGACACACAACCAAAAGATGCCACCCAGGAGTCGACCACCATTCTGCAACAATTTCCCCATCTCAAGCCTTGAGGACAAGGCTATTTTTAAGGGGAGGGAATTTTAGGGACCTAACTTCCCTAACCCTTCATGTAGGTAGAATAATATATTTTCCATGTAATAAAGGTTGACATTAATAAGGCCTACTAATAAGGAATAATAAGTCAAATGTAAGAAGACCTAATAGAAGCTTCCACTTCTAGAAAGATCTTCCTCTAGATTGTTATTTGGTAGATGGATCTAGTATAAATAGGAATCGAGGGAATGAGAAGTTTTTGTATTGATAATTATTGTAATAGAGCTTTGATCTGCTGGAGGTTTCCCCCTCGAAGAGTCAAGTGAACATTGATTTCTTGAATAAAGGTATCATTTTTGGTGTTTCTCTTCTCAATATTTTGTTGTTCCATTGATATCTATTCAATATTCATATTTTTGCATATTATATTACATATGGTACCTTACAAATATTCTACCCATTGGGGCCCAACTTATTGTGGATTTGCAGGAATATGCCTCATCTTCTACTCCTCTTATCGACACTTGGGAAGTGTTATGTAGATGATTCTATCTTCTCAACTACCGTCAGAATCATTGGGCTCGTTGGTTGTAGATATGCCAATTCTTAGGCCATTCCATGCAACAATACATTTAAATATTCACATGACTCTTCATCCAACTTCATATTCCGGACTCCAAAGAGGTACTCATACTAAATTTTAATTTTGGTTTATTGAATTTTTTACCCAGGGAGGTATATCTTTTTTACAATAGCTCTTTGGATAAGGTTTTCTCATGTGCTCTAGAAGTTGAGTATTGAAGCTAGATCCCTACTTGAAATCCCCTTGGTCTCGTCCTAACACAGCCTCCACACCCTCCTCTCCAAATTCCCCCTCTTCCCATAAGTCTTCTAAATGATGCACATTCCATAAGTCTTCTTTCGATAACACCATGGATTGTCGTGCCCTACAGAATCTGCTTATTGCCAAAAAAAAAATTTCCGATACTCTTGAGTCCTCATCTTCAGTGCCCCTTCCTTATAATACAATATCTTTAGACAATCTCATGGTTGCAAACCCATCTTTTCTTTTGATGGATATTGATTATAATCCTACCTCAACTTCCCCTCTCTTCACACACAATTTTCAAATCAAGCAGTCTCTTTCTATGCTCATTATTTGTAATGGAATCCAAAAGAATTTAGTAGCTCAAGATTTGGTGAACCGATTAAACCTTCCCACCACCCCTCATCCCTCTCCTTATCAGTTAGGGTGAGTTCATAAGAACAAACCTTATCTCATGGTTACACAATGTTGTTTCATCACCTTTTCCATTCGACCCTTCCATGATTTTGTCCTTTGTGATGTGTCTCTGTTGGATTATGCAGATATTTTTTTGGGAATCCCATACCAGGTAAAACATAATTCCATATATCATACCCGCACACATCAATATCACCTCGAATAGGATGGTTGAACTTATGTTCTTAACTCTTCATCATTGAAATCTCCTCCTCTGTGCACTGGCTAAGCTTCTATCCACCAAGTAAGCCTCAATAAATCCCTCTTATTATTCTTTGTTCACCCTATTAATCCATATTAGACACCCCAGTCCATTGCACCCGATCTTTATTTTGTTCTCTCCAAATGTTTTGATTTGTTTTCTCCTCTGGAAGACCTTCCACCTCAGTGCCCTATTGGGTATTCTATCAACCTCATTCCTGGTGTTTCTCTTCCTAATTCCCCTTCGTACAACTTGGCTTATTGTGAGGGTGAGGAAATTGAATGCCAACTCCAACAACTTCTAAATTCTAGTCATATCCAACCAAATTTCTCTCCTTGCACCTCACCGACCTTCATTATTCCCAAAAAAATAGAGTGGAAAGTGGCATTTAGTCACTGATTACAGGGATCTCAACAATATTACTGTAAAAAAATGTTATACTCTCCCTCGTATTGAAGACTTTATTGATCAGATAAAAAAGGTAAAGTATTTTACAAAGATGGATCTGATGGAAGGCTATCACCAAGTGCACATGGTTGTTACCGACACTTAGAAAACAACTTTTAAAACTTTATTTGGGCTCTATGAATGGATGGTGATGCCTTTTGGCCTCACCAATGCCCCTACCACATTCCATAGGTTTGTAAATGATATATTGCATCCTATGTTGGGCCGTATTATGGTCATTTATTTGGATGACATTATAGTCTTCATTCGAACTTGGGAGGATAACTTACAACATGTGTGCACCGTACTCCAATTGTTGCATACCAATCACCTTCAATTCAAGGAACACAAGTCCTCCTTTGGCCAGAATTTTGTCTCTGATTTGAGGTTTATCACTGAATGAGGAAGGTGTCCGTCCTGATGCTTCTAAATTTTAGGCTCTAGCACAATGGCCTACTCCTCGGTCCATGTTGGCCCTTAAATGTTTTCTCGGTGGCATCAATTTTTATAGGAAATTCATTCCTCACTTCTCTCAGTTGGTCAATCCCCTTCATCATTTGGCCATTCAGTCTACTTTTGTTTGGACTTCAGTCGCTCAAGAGAAATTCCAATGCCTTAAAGAGGTCCTTTGTTTAGCACCCATCCTCCATTTTCCCAATATTCAACAATCTTTTGAAATTGAGATTGATGCCTCTCAACATGCAATTGGTGCAGTTCTTAAATAGGGAGGAAATGCCATTGCTTATCATTATGAGACATTGGCTCAAGCCAAAAAACATTACAGTACCTACAATAAGGAATTCTACAACTTGGTCCAAGAATTATAACAATGACGCCACTACATCTTGGATAAGGAGATCATTCTTCATACTGATCATCATCCTTTTATTTTTATTAATTCTCATTCTAAGATCTAGGAACAACGTCACTTGAAGTGGGATGCTTATCTACAACAGTTCCACTTGGTCATGAAATATAAGAAAGGGGCCACCGATCACATGGTTTATCTCCTTAGCCACCCTCCTCCTTAGATAGTTCAAATCATGTCTGATTGTTGTGTTTCTTATGAAGATTGGAAGCCTTTGTATGACTCTAACCCTTTCTTTAGTACCATCTGGACTTCCTTGCAAAAACCTATTGTCATTAACCATAACCATTTTCTAGACTACTACATTCAAGATGGTTGGTTGTATAAGCTTGACAAGCTATGTGTTCCTACTACTAATGATCTCCTTCTTCTCATTCGTGAATCCCATGCCTCCTCTTATGGAGGGCACTTCAGCACATTCAAAACTACTCAACATCCAAGCTTGTATCCTCTGAAGTCAACATAATTCAGCCAACCACAAGTATGGTCTACATCATCCCTTACCTATTCCCTCCCGTCCTTGGGAATCTATCTCTATGGACTTCATCACTGGTCTTCCCATGGAATTTAGTCATCATGATGCCATTTGGGTACACACACCGCCACTACTTGCACTCAACAACACACTTCTTTTCTGATGGGTTGCAAGGGTCAACTTCCAACCCAAGCTAAATGGCTATCATAGTTAGCCTTTTATCAACAATTTCCACAGTTTCTCATAGAAGTCGGGACACTTCGAGGCTTAAACAGGGAGGAATTGGGCAAGTTGGAAGGTTCACTCCCTAAGAAGGAGAGTACACATCTCGAGGTAGGCCAAAAGAGCATTACCACAAAGGTGCACCTCCTTCTAGATGTATCACACTTCACCATAAAGGATAGATGGGGTGCATCTCTACCTGGGAGGTTGGGCACAAGTCTTGAGAACTATAAATTGATCAACTAAGATAGTTGTTAGGGTTTGGGACCTTTTCTAATTGTTGGTTGGTTAGAATTGGTCCACTTTTGATCAAAACCATTTTATGTTCATCCTATTCTATATAAATGATTCATATTCTACTAAATAAAATGAATGGTTCATTTTCTTGCTCATATCATGTGTTGGTTTTTGTCTTTCTCCGTGATTTTTTTT